>JAPYZK010003656.1:0-11547 GCA_030522785.1 Platygaster equestris
AGATAATCTCAGAACCAGCCTAAAAAAATTCCGTCTCGATCCAACCATATCTCCGACGAATCGATTTCTCTACGGCAATCGCCCATCAACGAAATATTCCTTAGAACCAACAAGACCGCAATTTCTTCGACTCGACGAAATCCTCTTCTCGAGTGCACGTCTCGTAAAAAAACGTCCACCCCGAATTGGCGAAAATTTACTCTCGCAAGGATCATTAAACATCCACTAGCCCGGGGTTCCCGGCGTTTCCTTATTTCCCAATTCCCAATATTTCGTCGCAGATTGAGCTTACGACGCTTATAAGCGAAATAGAAAGGGTTTTGAGAGCGGAAAAGCTGCGGGGTTATAATGAAATATAGCTCCGTTCCGCTCCGTATAAGACTGCATTAAGATTATACGTAGCTCTCCGCGGCCGAAGGGCGTGGTTGGGGGAAAGGGGTGAAATAAGGGGGAGAGGGGCGAGAGGGCCGAAGGGCGACGAGGGGGAAATAAAGGGGTTACGGATTCCTTCGGCAGTGTTTTAATCAAGCCGGATTTGCTGCTGTGGCAAGCTCTGCTCCCAACTTTCATTTTAGCCCCGAACCAGCCGCAACGTTTTCGACCTCTCAGACGAGATTCCGATATTCTCGGCGCATTAAAACGCTATCCGTGTCGTCGCATGAGCGATCTTGTTCCCATAGTCCTCGCCGCAGCGTCCTCTATACATCGGCTTAAGGTCCCGGGAGGGATTTCGCCAGGTTAAGATTGCAGCCTAGATCCAAACAAAATTTTCGTGATCGGAATGACTGGGGGTACTTTTATATTGCCAGGCACTTTGGGTATGGTTGATCGTTGTTTTTCGGTGCTTTATGAGACGCAAAATAGCAGGTCATCTCGATTAGGAATCTCAGGGTTTTAATGAATCAACAAGTCTCGGAAATACACGCAACGCGCCAAAAATGTATAACCTATCAGTCAAATTTTTGAATAACCATCTTTGGGAATTACTTAAATTTCCAAAGGACACTCTCAATTCTCAAAAACCTTCCAGTTTTCGAAGCCATTTCGAAAAACTCGTTTGATCCTCAAATATCGCAAGCAGGTGCACTAAAATCGTAAAATTCTGAATAGTCAGGCAAAATTTCTACGATTTCCTAAAGTTTTCAAAAAATTTCGGGAATATTTTCAAAAACTACCAAGTTCTACTTTGATTTCCGAATCCGGTCAATTTTGAGATTCAACAAATCCCTTTGGCTAAATTTCTAGAAATTCTTGATCGTCCGAGACAAACGCCTCTCGAAAGCTTGACCCTTTCGCGTTGGAAGCAAGTGCAAAATTTGGCGGAGCAACAGCCTGTGGGCATGGGTCCAGAGTCTGGAGCGTATTTCGGGAGCCGCAGCAGCGAGCGAAGGAAAGGGTCGTGGTGCCGAGGAAGTGCTCGTGACGTTGCCGGGAGAACTTTCTCGAGCTCCCAGAGGAAGGAGGCCGAGGGGGTGTATTTACGACGTTACAATGCCCCGGGGGCTAATCCTCGCCCCGAGCGCCGCGGCCGAGAATTCTCCCCCGGCTCGCTGCTGCAATCCCGTTCTCGCTTGCCGGACCACGGATTGACGCTCCAAACTGCCGGACCTAGATGCTACGCGAAAATGCCGCCCTGCACCCGTCATTTAGTTATGCCTCAGATTTACTTTAGTTCTTCATGAAACAGTACTCAAATTCAGTGACCAAGACGTTTAGACCATAAATATCATCGATTCTGTAGTTACGGACAGAGAAAATGTATGTATTAATACAGGTTTCAGAAATTTAAAATGATCGATACTATAACTTCATTACATCAATTTTTGTAGCAGAAAATGTAAACTCGCAGAGTCTTTTGTTTTTAAATTTGTCAAATTTCCAAATATTCCAATTTGCACATTCGAATCTCCGTTTCGAGTTTATGAATTTGACAGATTGGAAATTTCAGTTTTTTCTCATTTATCAATTACAAAATTTTCTAAGTTCAATTCCAATTCAAGGAATTAGCCAGTTTGCATTTCTGAATTCACCAATATTTTATTCCTTTATTGAAATTTTTTTACGTTTGAAATTCATACCTTTCTTCGTTTCAATTGTCATTAAAGTTTTAGTTGCCATTTTCAGAACTCCAGTTTTAAAAATTGCGAGTATATTATATGTTTCATATTTTAATGCAAACTCTGAATCTAATACACAGAATGAATAATTCGTCTCTTTTTTGTACCTCACAGTGATTCTCCCGTCAAAAATATCAAGACGTGTAATACCATAAGATATTTCCCTGTAATAAAAATTTTACCTTTCTAAAACAAACTCATTTCAACAAATGGTGTATAAATATGCCATACAAAATGTCAGAAAAACACGCATAAAACGAGGAGAAATTTAATGAATGGGCCAACTTGATAAAGGAGAAAAATGCAAAGGCGGGGATAATAACGAAGTGCTTGGTCGGAACGTTTAATGGAGCAAGGCTTAAGCGGCACGTGCCGGCACAGATTTAAAAAGCTCGAAATAAAAAAGCTTGCGGCAAGTCATAGCTATAATGCCGCAGAGGGCGCGGAGGATTGAGGCGAAATGAGGTGAGCGGTCGAGGCGAGCCAGACGACCGTAAGTATTAAATAAATCTCCTTAAGCGGATTAGGCTCCTGGCTTTCCGCTATTTTAACACCGCAGCGTTTTCTGCGATCCAGAAAACATACATTATCCGGTCCTCAGACTGATTTTTCAGCACCCTGTCCAGTAGTATTTAGTGTTTCAAAACATATGCACCCCCGAAAGGGATACAAAGAATTATCCGAAATTCCTCGCGAGCAGCATGGAATAGATCAACGAAAATGTAGAAAAGATTCAAAACGCATGAATGACTTCCGATTCTTTTCCACAATTTGGAAAAACATCACAACTTTTGCAACACTTCGAAGATGAAAGTACCCAAATTCTAAAGCATCATGGAAATCGACAAAACCAAGATAAATCACCAAGTGATGAATAAATTGATAAATTCTTGCCACCATGCTTGCTAACACGTGAAAATTTTCTCCTTCCCGAAGTAATAAACAAATTACCCTAGTGATTGTAGTTTTTATAAAAACAGGCAAAATTTTTATAAAAACAGTGAATTATTCATAAAAATTCATTTTTTTATAAGGTCGATTTTATACAAGTTTTATGAAATTTTCGATTTTTATAAAGTAGTTTTATAAAAACTTTATAACAGAAATTTGTTTATAAAATCTGTCAAAATTTTCATACAATTTATTTATTCATTTATTTTTTTATAAAAACAATTCAGTCTCCGCATTCTCTTATTAAACCTTTATTTTTTGAAAAACTTCGCGATTATTATAAAAAGTTTCATATTTGTATGGAAAAAACTTTCCGGGCGTAAGGAATTTCTCTTATAGTAATATTTGATACGTTTTTATTACACAAAGGAATAGAAAATCAAATTCGTAACGTTTTTTAGCAAGTATAAAACGTAAAAACATATGATTTTATAGGATTTGAAAATCCTTCAACTCAAATTGAAAATAAGCATCCAAATTGACATAGATTTGATGGACAAGAAAGTTGACTATCGGATTTCATATGCAAAGGTCACAAGTTCAAATCCCCACTGCCTCCAAAAAATTTTTAAATTTCTTCCGAAACGAAATTTGAGCTAGAGCTTCAAAAACTGATAAAAAATGGTATACACCTCAGCAAAATGATCCAAAAAAGGTTAGAAAACTTTTTGCATATTTTTAAAAATGTTGAAAAACAATTTTTATAACAAAAATCTTTTAGTATAAAACTGTTAGAAAACCACTTCATAAAAAATGCAAATTTTCTAAAACTTTTATAAAACCGACCTTATGAAAATTTTCATACAAATTTTTCATGAGATTTTTATAAAAACTAGTATCACTAGGGTACTCTATAGTAAATTTTGCAGTCGAGCAGAAATCATGAGTGATACCAAGAACATCAGCGACGAAGTACCGAAACGCTCATTAATAATGAGCTGTCGCTGTTTCGCTGCCTTTTATCTCGTTCCCTCCAACAGCGCAGAGTTTATCTCATTCAGATGCTCCTAGAGCAGCCCTTTTAGCGACGCCGGCACCTTGCCGCTTGCCATCGGCTAAATAGCTAACTTGCCGCAACTATCCCAATAGATTATGATTATTGTGGAGGAAAGCTCTGATTTATGCAATTATCATAAATTTCGACTCCCTCCCACGTTCTGCCACCTTGCGTATGCTCAAGACGCTCCTCCTGTGTCTCCATTCACGGCATTTCAATAGCAAATTACCCACCCGCCGAGTCTCTTTCAGCATTGAAGAAAAATTTGTTTCCGGGTTCAACTCGGGCGTTGCATTTTTGCAGTGGTTGAGATCAACAACTTTTTTTCGGAAGTTCATGGAAATTTTTTCACGATGATTGTAAAAAATTCAACTATATTCGCTTAATTATTGTAACAGTACTGAACTTGCTGACTGAACGTTTGGGTTACGTTGTTTCCAATTTGCTCATCCGAAACCTCAACCATTTTTATTCACGTGGTTGAAGAATATCTTCCTTTGGTTAAGAAAAATCGTTAGTTCCTATATTTTAAAACAATGTTCCGATTCTCAATGAATAATTTTCCTCAATTCACAAGCCACGATAAAAGTTCACGAATAAGCTGGCGCACTCTGCGAAAATAGGAACGCAAGTCTCAGACATGGATCGATCGAAGCTTTCTAGGAAAGCTCCGTGCTTTTCTGCATTACCAGTCGGCAATTCTCGCATTTGGTAACTGCCCAACATGGTTTGAAATGGAGTCGATAAAGCTACCCTGAGGAAGCCGTACCGGCCGAGATGATATTGACCTGCACTACTGGTATCTGACTGAGTGGAGGTAACGTCCTTTGCTGTGAGCGAACTACGTAGAAATATACTATACCAAAATGAACTATTCATCCCAGGGTTTTTAGACTTGGCGATTTTTCACAAAATTGGCGATTTTTTGCAACTCTTAACGAGGAAAAATTTCCATTTGGTGATGTCGATTTTTTAGGCGATTATTGGATTCTGAGACTGTTTGTAACCCATTTATTTATTTCGGAAAGTTCCAATAAAGAATTTTCTCATTATTCTTCCATAATCATGCTTACATTCGCTCACCTTCATTGGATTTTTTTATTATGTGCGTCATACAGTTTAAAAACAAGTTTTTATTATTTTTCCGTAAACTAGAAGGTAAAACACTGACTTTTTATTGTGTAAAACGCTGAATTCACAATATTTTCGGATTTTCGCGCCTTTAAGTACTTTTTCACGCACCATTTTTTCGGCCTCTGAATGACAAACTTGCCGTAAAAAAATCTGACAACCCTGATTCATCTACACGGAGATTATGCACCAAAAAAAATGAAGATAATAGTCATTCTGGACGTATGAAGTAAATTACTCATAAATCAATATCGAAACAGATTTTCTAATTTTCACGTCGAAAAATGTAGAGTCCGTTGACTAGAAATTTTACAAAAATGTTCTCTGGCAATTAAAGTTGCGCTGAACTAATAAAAAAAGACGACAAGCAACCCGTAACAGGCTAACAGCTAGATAATAGATTGACCTATACTACTGAAATCTGGCACGAATCGAGTCCTACTCTTCTACGTTAAAATGATACAGAAATTTGGATAATTTCGAGGATAAATATTGAACAAAATCATTGAACTTGGAGTCATAAATTACATTCATTCAAGATAACTCCAGATTTTTTAGTATTTTGTCGAATTCTGCGGAATATATCTATATCTTTGGAGGGTATTTTTTCGAGTAATATTTCAAAAGACTATACATCACGACAAAGAACCTTCTGTAGGTTAGGAATATCTGCGAAGCCCTAAAAATCATTCGATTGCGTAAAAGAACGGAAGGTTCGCATTGGCCGAGACAATATTGACCGTAACTACTGAAATCTGACATGAATCACAATTATACATGATTTTTGATGTTTTTAATGATTTTAGATAAACGTACGTTGTGATTTTAGTAATTCTTCAAATTTCCAAAAGTCATATAATTTTAGTAATGCCTATAATTTTCTATTCATCCTCAATAGTTTCTAAATTTGTAGAATTTTTAAAATTTCATTTCACAATGTCTCAAATTAGTAAAAAATTTCTTGTTCATACAATTACCACAATTTTTAGAATTCTCAGTATTCACAACATCTTTAGAAATTTCGGAATTCATTTAATTCTTAAAATTCTATCAAATTTACAGATGTCCCAAATTTTGGAAAATTTCCAAATTCATATGATTTCCAAAGTTTTCAGAATTGTAAAGATCCTACAAACTCCCCAAATCGTCGACAATCATAAAAATCGATTGATGCATAAACAAAAAACAGATGCGAAAAGAAATAAACCTCGATTCGTAATGCAAAACCCGATAGAATTTTTGACTTGAGTAAAAAAAATCATCTGCACACATTATTTAAAAATCCACGCTGACTGTCCACACACACTTGTACAGGAAACAATACACACACGACAATAAGAAAAAGCAACAGAGAATTTGTGTCAATCGAATATATTGACCTATACTACTTGCATCAGACAAAAATCGCGCAAACGACTGAACGAATACATTTTTATGCTAAATGTACGGCAACAACTTGCAAAAGTGATACACAACAAAACAATGACTCCGAAAACGCCAGAATCCCCAAAAATTTTTCATGTTCTGCTAGTAAAAAAAAAATAATAATATTTCTTTCATAATCTAATCAAATATTGACACCTTTTCTGAAGAAAAAAATTAATAAAATTTCGGAATTTCAAATTTCCGATTTTTAGATTCTTTCTCAATTCCGAGTACACTTCAAAGGACAAAAACTTGACAGTAAAAAGCTCTTCATCAACCGAAACTCGAGAACTATTTTTTATTCCCCAACCAAGTTTTTCTTAGTGAAAATAAACAATGGAAAGTACCGAAGAACAAGAATACTTTCATCGTACCTACTGAGCCCCTGAATCGTAAATATATGAGTGAACGTAGAATCGATCTAGATACAAAATATAAATCGAAAATCAACTCTCGGTGTTTGTTCGACAAGGTCATCATCCAGTTATAACATAATGATGAAATTCGACTTTCTGGGGGATGGTAAGTTCTAACGTGGGAAGCTCGGCCCACAAGCTAACAAGTGCTTTATCGCAAGCATAAGCTCGATTTCGGTTCGCGAAAGCTCGTCGAGGTGGCAGGCGCCTCAGAAACGGGCGCCCCAGTTTCCGGGTCGCGCAAAATCTGGGAGTAATCCCGGTCTCATGGAGGGGACGAGAGGGGGGACAAACCACCCCACGACACAAGTTTGCCAAGTTCCCCGTCAACTCCCGCTGCGAGGCAGTCGAAACTTCTCGACAAACTTTAAAAATCGTTATTTCGCCAAGAAGCAATCTCGTACCTGCCTTCAATGCGACGCTTTGTGTCTGTTCGCGGAAACTTGATCGAGTCAATAATTGTCATGATTCCTCGACTTTTCACATCGATCAATGTGAATGAACGTAACTGGGGTATTTGACAAATTTGAACCATTACATATACTTTGCGTAAAGTTTTGTCTACTTTACATTATTTCCATCAGAGAGCTTCTGTAACTGATGTCACTTTTTAGGGTGGGGGGAGGGGGTCAGCACATCCATGACAGTTTGTGACAGGGGGAGGGGGAAGTTATCGATAATGTGACGTCACAAATGTTGATGATGCAAAATTTTGTGGAATTAATCATTATATAGAATTTGTGGAAAACTTTCGAACGTTCTTCGAAATTCTATAAAATCTACGGAATTTCATGAGAATTCTATAAAATATGAAAATTCAATGAAATTTTTTAAGATTTTCAAATTTCAAATGAAAATTTGGAAATTTTCGAATTCAAACTCTTGAAACTTGTAAATTGAGTAGAATTTTGAAATTATGGGTATAATAGTGTTCATGGTATAATTCGTATTTGAAAATTTTTTGGATTTCTGGTATTTCATTGGATTTTAAACATTTTAATTATCATAGCATTTTTGAGTATGACACCTACTTTGAGAAAAACTGGAAAAATGACAAAAAAACTCTCTTTGATGTTGATTTTCTGACGTTATCTAATTGAATTGAGGAAACAAAGAAATATTCTCGTCTCTTTTCAAATTTAACATTGTGACGTGACATGAGGGGGGGGAGGAGATCGAAAAAACGCCAAAAACTGTGACGTCATTTATCCCTCAGAGATGTTGCTCTTTTCAGATTTTGGAACTACCTGATACGCCCAGATTTTTTACGTGCGAAATGTGTTATTTTGAATAAGTATCTTAACACACTGAATGTACATAATAATCAATAAAAAGACAAAACTAGGTAGGATACATTTTTTCTGATAAATGAAATCCAAAAAAACATTGCCGATAAACTATCTAACACCCCAAAATTTTATACTAGTGTTTGTATCCTCGATTTTTACGTACTGAGCTTTTCTATCCTAAAAATCTGAACTTGCAAAATTGCTCTCCTGCTCATTGTTTTTTCAGTACTCAAAAAAAGTTGAGACTTTTCCAAAATCAATGTCAGTATTTTGAGTGATTTTCGTTAAGTACTAATTTTCCTACAAATCCCAAATCACGGATGTGATAATTTTTCCAACAGGATAAATCCCTCCCAATATTTCCGAATATGTACAACAATCCACCAATCGAAAAAACTTTTCCAAAAAAACTCATTTGGATCTAAATTTCATCTGCATGCTCAACAAAACGAATTTTCGCCGCAGCGCAACGAGAACGCTTTCTACTAAATTGACCCGAAACTACGTTCGAGATTCCCTCCGGATAAAACAAAGAGAGTCGAAAATAAGTGTTTGTTTTCTTGCTACAAACTGGGGATCGCGGAATTCCGGGATTACTGATGAAAACAAACGTTAGCTTGTGTGTTTCAGTAAATCACCTGTATCGGTGAGTTCGCAGCTATGAATGATTTCGCGTACGGTGTTTCACGCCTAATTAAACACTCAACGTGATCAAAATCGAAGCAAAAGTCGGAGAAAGCGATCTAACTCGTCAAATGTTATTGGCCCGAAAGCTCGCTGAGTTCGGGCATTGAAACTCGAGCATAGAGCGTGCAATTTCACTAGTTTCCTAATCACGATAACACAAGTTTGATACTCGAGCGGAGCTGTAACTCGCAGAATTGCGATGCCGCTGGAAAACTTATCGCCCAACTTTGGACATGTCGATTGATAATTCCATCTACCGAAATTAATTTGTTGGATTGCTCTCAAGAAGTAATGAATGAATAGAGATCTCGAACGTGGAAAATTTTGTTTGGAACTTTAATTGTCATTTCGTATCAAAAGTAACATTTGTAAATTTTTTTGAACCATTTGCAAATTTTTCGATTGACATTTTCCGATCATCTGAATCATTTTTTACATCTATCATTTTTTGCATCCACGAATGTACAAGACTTCAATATTATGTGAAGAAATTGGGGAAAGTTGTTGACCTGTTAAAACTTGGCTTTCGACTCCCAACACATCGAGCGATAATTTCATCACTCGACCAAAACTCGTGGGGACTTACTCTCGGATATAAAAGCCTAGATAAGGTGGCCCAAATAGCCGCTATTCGGCAAAACCTGATTTCGGAAACTGACCTTTTTAGGAGTGGGGTGCAGAACCGTGACGGGAACTTGTCTCGGGGCCGAGGTGCTGGGAAGTAGTACCTGCTGCGGTGAGGGAAGCGGAGGCACCCGTTCTTCGCTCGATGGCAATTCAAGAAGATGCTGAATCGAATGATTTTTCCGTATTCTTTTCGACGCCATCCTGCAACCACATTCATAACCGCATTAGTTTCAGAAAAAATTTCAGAAGATTTCTTCAAATCTTAAAATCAGTATCAATAAATATTTTCCGCAACGCCCCAATTTTCAAGGTGTTCAAAAATACTGGCAATTTTTCAGATTCACTGAAACAATTTTACCTTCAATAACTTGTTCATCTCACAATTTTCTTACAGTGTAATTTGAGCGGAATTTGTTTGAATTATACTATTCGTTAGGACTTTCAGGAATTGCTGTTGATTAAACAAGGGTCTTAACGTTTTTTTTTTTTTTTTTTACAGAAAATCGTTTGATAATCCCGAAGTTCAAAATTGATAGAAATTACTCGAAAATTTCAAAATCCTTGGATAATTTTAGTATTTCATAGAAATCTTCAACACTACGAAAATATGTGGAATTATTTCCATAACGTATTATTCAACACATTTTTCAGATCCACGAGCATTTCATCTATTACAAATTTTTGTCTATTCCACTAAAGCCTCTTAAAAATATCAACAAAATTTCACCTAATCTCCTGAATATGTCGACAAAAATGTTCAACAAATTAGAGTGTTGATCTGAAAATACATATATTTTTTCAGATTTCTGAATACTCTAATTTCTTAACGATTTTTGTTGCAATTTTCAGAAACTTCCGCAGACGTTACCAATATTTTTTTATTCGATTCATTAAGTTTCCATAAATACCGAGTAGTTCGATAAGTAGATGAAGCTTTTTAAAGACTCGAAACTCTAGAAATACGAATGACAAATGCATCAGAATTTGTTGGCAAAAATAAAACGCCGACTCGGAAAACTAAAAAAATCAGCGTAATAAGCCACGTTCAAACTTGCTGGCAAATCGAATCAAATAATTCCCAACAGTCCCGTATACAGGGTTACCCATAATAATCTAACATAAACATGTCGAACATGAATTCCCACCATCTACAATCATTCTTTAAAATTCCATGTAAATATCCTGACCAAACAAAAAACTTTCCCTTCAAAAAAGACTGACGTCATGGATGGATTCGCTTTCCCCGAGCATTAATCAAGAGCTTTTTCCACAACGAAATGAATAGTGATTCGGGAAGCCCAGCCGCGACGACCGCGAAATGGAGTGTGCTTACATTTTTCAGGTGGAGCCGTTCCCCGGGATATTGGATAAAACTTTGGCATTCAACTTTTCGTCCTGCGGAGCAACAAAGCTCATCGGGGGAAAGTTTTCCGAGACAAGGACAGCCGGATCAGTCGGATGGGGAGCTTGAATGAGCCACGCGGGGGCGCAAGCGCGAGCGAGAGAGGAGACGCTTGCTCGCGGCGTGCGCCGCAACGTCGCTACACTATACGTTTACATCCGCATTAACGAGTGTGAATATTCGACGTCGACTTGTCTGCCGACCCTGCAACAATACACTTTTTTCACCGTGTATTGCGGCCCGAGAACCCGGGAGCTACGCTCCAAATTGAATGAATCGGCTCGAACAAAATCGAACAATTAATTGTCCAAGTATGAGAATTCGTCGAAGGGCGATTCACTCTGGGAGTCAACTTGGGAATCAATTTTGCGGGGCCGGAGGCAAAGATTTTAGACGGGGTTCCTCAATTGAATGTTGTTATGAATAATAAATTAGAATTTTCACGTTTCGGAAATATGAGGAGTCCTGAAAATATTGGAATATAGGAGTTTTAGAATTTTCAAGA
>JAPYZK010003657.1:0-14999 GCA_030522785.1 Platygaster equestris
TTTTCCGCACTGCGCATGCGCACTTGCCACTTCGCGTCATCGGCTTCAAATCGGTCACTTTTGGCATACGTAAACGGGCCTAAAAACTCGCGTTTTGAGTGCGCGTGTTGAAAAAATGAATTTCTCGACTCAAAAAACTTATAATCGTTTTTTTACAATTTAGAAGAGCTAAAATTGGCGATTTTAACAAAATTAACATTAATTTTTAATAACTTACTTAATCGAGCTAACCTCACAAAATCCCTCAGCGAATCGTCTCGTGAGTACCAATACTTCCGATATCAGCTATCAAGTTCGAATTAATTTTTTTGGTGTTGCACAGTGTAATACCCAATCTTCCGAAAAAATTTGCAAGAGTAAAAAATAAAAAAAATAAAAAACGGAATTAAATTTCATGTTCTTACTTGCGGAAAAACCGTGAATTTAGCAATAGCGTCCGGATAAGACACAAAAGCCAAACCTGTGCCGCCGCGCACGACACTTCCAACGTCATCGGTGCCGAGTTCGAACGCCAAATTGCCCAAAATCCCAAAAATCGTGCATCCGGCCAATAAACTCGTGAAAGTGTCCAGTGTCGTTATCACCATGACATCCCTGAAAAATCGCTTTTTCCCAAAAATCACGAAAAATCGTAATTATCCTTCTAAAGATAGGAAAATCGAAAAGTGGTTTACTGGAAACAATGACTTTTGTAATGACCCGAATGCGCAGTCGAGATGAAAAAGAATCAAGACACGTGGTTTTCGAGTTCAAGTGAAACGCCGGCTCAATGACAACTGCAATCCAATTGCCGGCTTCCGTTGCGCGAAATAATAACTCCGTACGTAATATTCTCGTATAACCGCAGGAATGCGCGCGTGTAATTATTTTTACTATGCGTACGCTCGTTCGATATGCACAATTGCACTTGAGTAAGGATAGCTTTGCTCGTCGAAAGGATATTTAAGGACGATGATGAAGTGGTTTTTCATCATTTCATGACCATACATTCACAGATCTGATGATGACAGATTTTTTGAAATAATGATCGTAATGATCATTTGTACGTGCGTGCATGATCATCACGCATAAAACATGTGATATTTTTCATTGATAAACTGCAGTTGATTCGAATGATCATTGAAAATATCATTCGAAAATAAAGTTACGCGTACCTGTAAATGTTGTGATGAAAAGTGTTGTAAGACGAGTACATGGTGACCCCCCCAAAACAAACCGAGAGAGAAAAGAAGCATTGTACAATTGCTGCATTCCAAACTTTGGCCTCGAATAGTTTCTCCCAGTTCGGTTTGATGAAGAACAAAATGCCATTCCAGGCGCCTTCAAGGGTGAGAGCCTTTACTAGCAGCGCCAGTATGATAACGTAAGGAAAAATGGCCAGGAAGTATGAAGCTTTTCCGGCGCTTTTCACGCCGCGGGCTAAAATTGCCGATGTGTTTATCCATGTCAAAAGCAGAAACAGCATTAACTTCCAATCAGGCATTCCTATGCCATCGTTTATGTTCTCCTTTTGCTTCAAGACTATTTTTCTGTTATAAAAGAAAACGAGTTGGATCGATGCATTTTTATAATATCTGGTACAGATTTGGAACTTAGGGATGGGAACATTTGAAACACTTGCCAAGTTTAAGTTTTGAAGAGGTAGTAGAAAGTTGAACAATTCAATGAAAATCCAAAATCACACGTCCCCCCTTCAGAAATAACGTACTACCTACTGCCGCCCCCCACCGAAAATAATTTCATTTGTACACCTCAGTGCAATAAACGGTCCTTTATTGGCCTGTTCGGGCCCGAAAAACCTTTTTATTGCCTTCGGTGTATAAAGTATCGTATGTGCCAAAGGGCAAAAAACGGTTTTTTCCCAGTGCAATATTTGCCCTTATTTGGAACATAATATACTATTATGATATATTTTCGTGTATAATAAATCATTACATAATAATTTATAATGTAAAAAAATAATTATACAAGATTTTATTCGTATTTTTTTCTTTTTCTTTTTTGGAAAATCCAGAAAAATTTGGAGATTTTATATTTCGAAACATTTTTGAATTTCAAAAGCATAAAAAATATTAGGAGTTTTCGACAACTTCGAAAATTCCAAAAATTCGAAAGTTATAACAATTTTGCAAATTTACAGACTAGGAATTTCGGAAAATCCAGAAATTTTTCGAATTCGAAAATTTTTCGGAATTTTTGGATTTAGGAAATCCTAAAAATTGAAAAAAGGTTCTGTAAATTTGGAAAGTTTAAAATTCACTAAAACTATGAAATTTCTAAGAATATTTGGACTTCGAATAAACTCAAGAATGTTGAAAATTTTCAGCAACTTCAAAAACCAAAAATGTCAGCAATTATGAAAATTTTGAAAATTTTTACCAAGTTTTGAAATTTTGGAAAATCCGAAAAGTTACACAATTTTTAAAGTTCTAGAAATTTTCAAATTTCGAGAACATGAAAAATATTAGGAATGTTTTACTCCTGTTGAATATTCAAAAATTTTGAAAATTTTTAGTTTTAGAATGTTGAAAATTTTGGAAAATCCAAAAAAATTCAAACAAAATATACTATTATCGTCTGTCCCGTCCAGTTATATCAGAATAATGTAAGTTTTAAAAAACGTACTCGAAATAAAGTTCCGCAGAGCTGAGACGATGCGACGAGTTGGCGAAAGTCGTACCGTTGACGCTGCTACCGTCAGAATTGATGCAATGTTCATCGCTGCCGCCCCATTCATCGAGGACGCACTTGGACCAGGGCAAAACGCTCTGGAAGCTGCTAATGAGATAGTAAATAATGACGCTCATGACCGAGCAGTAGTAAGTACCGACAGCCGCGGTAGAGTACATTTGGGCCCAACCGACCCCCCGCAGTCCTGGGACCACTGTCCAAATTTTCACGGCTGATCGGCTGGTGAACTGACCCATTATCATTTCCAAGTAATAGAAAGGTTTTCCCACGAGGAAGAGAACAATGATGTAAGGGATCAGAAAAGCACCGCCCCCGTTTTCGAATGCGGTGAAAGGAAACCTGATGCGAGAGAAGAAGTTATTCGTAATATCCGCGAGAAAAGATTTGGATTTGAATGGATTCGTTTGAATGAGTTATTTTAATATCATTTTTCATCCATACTAGACATGATGCGCACGCTACGCGCGCCTGCATTTTACGATTATAATTTCTTCAAATAATTCCTGTACATGCTATTACAAATATCAATGGGTATTTTATACGTTATGTATGGATTTCTAAAAATTCCTATTAATTACCATCTATTTCCATAAATTTCCATCGATTCTCATAAATTCTCACTGATTCCTATAAATTCCCATAGATCCTTATGAATTCCCATCAATTAATATTGATTTCCATTTATTCTCATTAATATCTACTATCAACTCTCGATTCCTATGGATTTCTACCGATTATTATTTATTTTGATTTATTCCCATCAATTTTCATCAGTTGCCATCAAATTTCATCGATTCCCATTGATTTTAATGAATTCCAATCGATTCTCATCAATTTTCAAGTCATCAATTTTCAAGAATTACTATAGATTCCCATCCATCATGTAATATTAATTTCCATCCTTTATTTCCCACTAATTTCTATCAATTCCATCGTTTCCTATGAATGTATATGAATTCCCATCAATCACTATCGATTTCCATTTATTCTCGTTGATTTCTATCGATTCCTATCGATTCCCACCAATTATCTGTATCAGTTCCCATCAATTTTATCAATTTATAACGATTCCCATCAATTTCCATCAACTCTAATGAATTTTTATGAATCCCCGTCAATCACTATATCGATTTTCATTCATTTTCATCGATTCATAACAATTTCCATCGATTCCCATGAATTCTTGTCAATTACTATGGACATTCCAAACTATTCCCATCTATTTGTATCAATTCCCATAAATCCTTATGAATTATAACCAATTACTTGTCATTTTCATCCATTTCCATTAATTAGAATCAATTCCGGGATCAAAAATAATAATTTTAACATTTATCATCATCGACTACAATAATTTCCACCATTATTGTCAATGATCAAAATTAAAAACTCGCGCGCAACTCACGAACCGTTATAACTATCGCACTGAAGTGAGCGTATTACACGATTTCGATAGATTATCGATTACCATTCGATACACGCGGCATCATCCACCAGTGTCATCCACTGATCTATATATGTTACACTGGATAGGGGATGACGTCATTTCTCGTGACCGAAATAGAAGCCATTTTAACTCCGGTATGTTTTTAAATTCGATTATGTAGCCAACACAATGAACCCCGAAGGTCTATGTTTATCTTTTTCGCACTCCGTGAGTGCGAACAAGATGAACGCAGACCTACTGGGGTCATTGTGTACAGGCCTTCAACTGACTGTATACATATATACATATATGTATATAGATAAAATATGTACATATATAACATATTTTTATATATGTACTTATATATATGTATATGCAATATTATGCTTTACTTTTATCGTGTTTGAAATTTCGCGCTGAAATTTGAGAATATACCGCAGTTAAAATGGTTTCAATTCTGGTCACGGCAAAGCATTGGAGAATGACGTCAACCCCTATCCAGTGTAACATATATAGATCAGTGGCATCATCACTTTTTTCTCTAGGGATTCTCAAATTGAGTGGCTGCTGGCGTCCAATAAGGGGTTACCCAATAAATAATTAATTGCAATAAGGCTAGTTTCTCTAGCGATCGCATAAAAATACATATGAGCCTTATTGAAATGTCGTTTCGCAATCTGATTTTTTAAATTCAATAACTTCATATTAATGTCGTAATTTTAGGTGACATTTTTAAGTTGAACGGATTTCGTAGGTTTCTTCTACTAACCTCCAAATGTTGCCTAAACCTACAGACATCGCTATACAAGACATCAAAAATTCCATCCCCTTGTCCCATGTTGGCCTATTTTCTTCTTCGCCCGATGGACTTGTCTGATGGAGAATAATTTTTTTCACTCCTTTAAATTGAGCTTCAATAATGAATATTTGATATTGAACAAAATTTTCAAGTTTACCTTTTGCACAGAAGTGGATTCAAAATTTGCATGAGCTCTTGTGGAACCGTCTTCTGCACCGACGGAAGCAAGGTTATTATGCACATTCTGAAACTGCATATGGAATTATGATTATTTTGTTTATTCGAAAATGTTGCGTGTATTTTTGGATAGTTTGCATCCGTTCAATAATTATTTCAAAGTTTAAAAAATCATGCTCATTTGCAACGTTCTTTTCGAAATTTCAAAAATTATCGGAAAATTTTATCAGGCGTTGTCGAATGTGAACTTGCAGTGATTGAAAATTTTGCAAGCCTGCAAATACCAGGAAAAATTGAAATCTTATTTATCATAACAATTTTGAGCAAGTAAATTTTCCAGGTAACTTTGAAGAATTTTCAAAAGTCGTCTGAATGAAAATGTCACATTAGAATCTTCCACTATCATAATATGTTATGGTTCGTCAATTTTGTACGGGGATTTTGTAAATGCTTCATAAACCCAAGAAATTCTGCCAGTTTCCAGAAAATTATAAGTAATCCAGAAAATTGTTCAAATAATAATTAGAGTTTGAAAAGAAAAAAAAAAGTACATGTTTCTAAAGAAATTTTCATGAAAATATGAATTACCATTCCAGGAACATGGTCTTTGGAAACCACATAAACTCCATCGTCGCCGACGAAAGCAAAGTTCCTATGTTCGTTTCGTAACTGAAAGCATTATATAAAAAGCGTACAAAGATAACGAGAAACGAGATTGAGTATAACAATGCAGCAATTTTCGTTATTGAAAAGGTTATCCTACCTGTCAGGAAAGAATAGCTTCAGCAAAATAATATGTATACCCATTATACATACCCTGATGGAAAAAAGGGACGATGCAGCTACGATGCAACGACCGTATACATTCGCCACACCGTCATTTCGGTGATTGTACAAGTGCCCGTGGGTTTTTTTGTTGTAATTCAAGGCTCTTCGAAAAAATCGAAATTCGGAAATTGAAAATTTGAAGAATTTGAAAATGTTGATTATTTCGATGAAATAATATTTGTGGGTTTCTCCAAGAATTACGAAAATTGAGTTTTTTGGCAAGTTTCAAAATTTTGAGTGTTCCGAATGATTTGAAAATTTCAAGGTTTTTTGAAAATCTTCAATATGTAGGTTTTTTGAGAAATTCGAAATTCCTAAGATTTTTGAAGAATTTGAAAATTGTAAGTTTCGGGAAACATTCGAATTATCTGAGTAATTGGGAAATTTGAAGATTTGAAGCTTTTCGAGAAAATTGAAGAATTTCTTGTTTTCCAAATGATTCAAACATTCCAAGTTTTGTCGAAAATTCTAAAATAATGGGTTTTCAGAAAAAATTCAAAAATTTAAGTTTTTCACAAGTTTCGGAAATTGTTAGTTTTGGATAACACTCGAAATTATTAATTTTTTGTAAAACGTAAAAATACAAAAATTTTCGTGAGAATTGAACAGTTTGGGTTTTCGAAAATTTTGAGGAATTAGAGTTTCTCGAAAAATATGGAAAATATTGTAGTCTTACAGAAAATATTGAAATTATGATATTTTCGAGAAATCTGAAAATTACGAGTTTTTCGAATAATATAAAAATTGTAAGTTCATTGGAAATTTTCAAAATTGTTAGTTTTCAAGAACATCCGAAAGTTTTGAGTTCTCAGAAAATTTTTAGGATTCAAATTTTTGCGAAATATTTTGTAATTTGAATTGACTTGAAAATTTCAAGGTTTTTTAAAAATCTTTAAAGTGTGGGTTTTTTGAGAGATTCGAGATTTCGGAGGTTTTTGAAGAATTTGAAAATTGTGAGTTTCGGGAAACATTGGAAATATTTGAGTTTCTTGGAAAATTTGACGCTTCTCGAGAAAATTTAAGAATTTCGTGTTTTTCAAATGATTCAAACATTCCACGTTTTCTCAAAAATTCGAAAATCGTGGGTTTTCTGAAAAATTAAAAATTTTAAAGTTTTTCACAAGTTTCGGAAATTGTTAGTTTTGGGTAACACTCGAAATCATTAAGTTTTCTGTAAAACGACAAATACAAAAATTTTTGTGAGAATAAAGCAGTTTGGGTTTTCGAAAATTTTTGGGAATGAGAGTTTCTCGAAAAATATGGAAAATATTGGAGTTTTACAGAAAATATTGAAATTTTGATTTTTTCGAGAAATCTGAAAATCACAAGTTTTTTGAATGATATGAAAATTGTAAGTTCTTTGGAAATTTTCAAAATCGTTAGTTTTCAGGAACATCCGAAAGTTTTGAGTTCTCGGATAATTTTTAGAATTCGAATTTTTTTGCAATATTTTGTGAATTGAATTTATTTGAGAAATTTTGGAATCTGAAATTTTATGGGGGAGATTGAGAAGTTCCGAGTTAAAAAAAAAATGAAAAAAATAAAAAATTTGAGATTCTTAAAGATTTTGAATTTTTCGAAAAATTGGGAAATTTCGAATTTTCTGAAAATTTGGAAATATCGAATTTTTTGGGGAATTTGAACATTTCGAGTTTTTCGGATATTTTAAAACTAGTGAGTTATTTGAAATATTTGATGGCTTACATTTTTTATAAAAATTTTCAAACTTCGAGTTTCATGGACAGTTCAAAAATTCTGATATTTCAAAAAAATTTGAAAACTTCTAGATTTTCGAGAAATTGGAAAATTATGAGTTTCTTGGAAAATCTGAAAATTTCATTATAATTTGTAAAAAGCACGATAAAAAATGTTCACAATTTCGAAGTGACCGTGGGGTGACTGTGTAGCGATTGTGCGAAGTCACTCTTTTTTCATCAGGGTACAAATAATATATTTTATGTTATACAGATTACAATGAAAATACATAATTCTTCCATTCATTTGATAACAAACTGTACACAAAATAATAAAATATCTTATAGTATATCATTGTAGTCACGCGTTGCGTATACTTTCTAATGATTGGACTTTCGGTTACATAATGAGTAATCAAGTCTGAGATTGTCTGTTGTAATTCCGTGTTTATTCGTGACTTTTAGTGAGCATTTACGATGTTGGAATTGAAAACCGGTAAAATAATCTATGAAATCCTAGTTAATGAACGTTCTCTCGCGTGCGTTTTTCAACGATCAAGGTGAGACATTTTTCGCAACGACTGACTTATTAGATAATTTGGCTATCGCATAAAATCGAGTTCGAGTTCAATCGACCGTTTCGCTGGTAGAATTGAATCGGTTGATTTCGCCCTTTTTCGTTTAAAGTTTATCATTTTTTTTTTTCACTTTTCTGATGCTTTGAATTTTTTAATGAAGATTGACTTATGTATTAATGGTATACCTAATGACTGATAATTTTTATTAACCCAATTGATATTGATGAATTTGCCCGCACGGATAAATTCCTGTTACGTATTACGTGTTAATGAACACTATAAAGCACTGCAGGTTTTTTCAACAGTGTTGAGTAGTATAAAATAGTGTTCACAACAGTGTTAGTCTGAATAAAATTGTTGTACTGAATGA
The DNA here is from genome assembly GCA_030522785.1 of Platygaster equestris. Taxonomy (NCBI): domain Eukaryota; kingdom Metazoa; phylum Arthropoda; class Insecta; order Hymenoptera; family Platygastridae; genus Platygaster; species Platygaster equestris. The sequence continues at coordinate 8,564 of JAPYZK010003657.1, forward strand.
AATTTTTGATCATCTTTTATTTTATATTTGGACTATGTATATTTACACTACTTACACTATGAAATACTTTTTACATTATTGAACACTATATACACTCTTTAGAATTTTTGGCTGTTTACATTATTTATACGAATTTACACTATTCCAAACTATAAGCAAAACACTATTGAAAAGTGTAAATAGTGGTATACATACAATTAAGATTTGAATATTGTTCTGAGACACGGTTTTTATTGAATGCATCGAACAAACTCGATATTATATTAAATTCGTAATATCACAGTAATTGCACTGTGAGTTTGGTCATCACAACGATAAAGGTGAATTCTGAGAGAACTTGAAATTATTTATAACAGGGATAAGAATTTACGCAACTGTCTTCCTCTCACTCACAGGAGCAGTCGTTTGGTGGGAGAAAAAAAGCAATATTAGTACTGCCTACCCTTGATTCGTAACAGTAATGCCAGATAAAGGAATTCATACGTTTTTTGCGGATTTTCCAGGTCTAGGACAAATTTAAACGGAATAATTATTCATAAAAAACGTATTCCAACGGATTTCAAAGATGGATTCATATAAAGACGATTATTACATTATATCAGGGGTGGATCCAGAAAAACATTTCGGGGTCAGTTTTCAAAATCTTTATATACATCATACTGAAGTTTTCAATATTCATTCAATGAGTACTCAGCATCTATAAGCTAAATTGACTGCCATTTTTCAATTTTTCTACGGATTTTTTATTAACATTACTTAGTCAACTACAGTTTATTCTGGATTAAGTTGAGTCCATTTTTGAAAAATTCGGAAACTTTAAATTTGAACATCAACCTTGAAATTGCAAAATTGAACATGGAACTTGAAACTCGAAATTTCAACTTGAAGCTCGAAACTTCGAATTTAAAATCGGATTTGAACACCAATTTTGACTTGAATTCCAAATTCCAAACTTGAAACCCTTCAAATTTCAACATTGAAATTTAAATATATGGACTTCTATCATCTCATTTCAACTTCGAACTCTAAACGTTGAATCTGAAGTTCAAACTTCTACTTCGAACTTTGGACTTCCATTCTGAACTATAGATTTATAATTCGAACGTTGCACTTGAATTTATTATTTCAACATTGACTTTGGATTTTGAACTTTGAAACTGAATTATAAGTTTAAACTTTCGAACTCAAACTCTGAACTCCGACCTTCACATTTTAATTCAAAACTATAAACTATGGATTCAAATTGCAAATTCCGAACCTAAACATCCAACGTCAAATTTAAACTTCGAACTTCAATCTTCAAATTTGAGTTCAAGAATTTAAATTCAAAATCTAACTTTGACTTTGAAGTGCAAACTTTCGTTCTAAACTCCAGATACCTCATTTAAACTTCAAATTTTAAATCCAAACTGCGAACTTTAAGTGTAAACTTCACATTTGAATTCGAACTTCCAGATATGAACTCCGAATTCGAACCTTAACTTCCGAACTTTACATTTAAATTTGGTAATCTAAACTTTTAATTTAAACTGTAAACTTCCAATATGAACTTAGAATATCAAATGTAAACGCGTTGAACTTCATATTTTGAATTCGAACTTCGAACTTTGAATTTTGATTCCTAAAAACTATTAAAAACTCTGAATTACCCAATTAAAAGTTTAAATATAGTTAAAAAGTTAACCGCTTCGGTGGTCAAGCGGACCAATTGCTAAGCGGTACTGCGCGGCGATTGTGGTCGGCTGGGGCCACTGAAGCGAAGGAGACGGGTTCGAATCCCGCCTGTGGGACCCCAGATTTTATTTCTCAAAAATAATTTCCCGGGGTCGGAGCACCGATATTCCTTAATACCGGCACCTCCCAGGGGGGGATTCGAGCCAGTTTCCGCCTACTCGCCGCGGGGCTTTCCATGGTTTCCCCCGCGGGTTGATGGAGGGAAAATCCCCAGTCCACGTGAATACCAAGTAGTGTAATGAAGTCGGCCATGGACGTGGGACGAGGGACGAAAAAATAGATTTGTTTAGGTAAAAAGAGACTTGAACCTCAAAGACCCGTCCAAGGGTGTGAGTATCCAGAAATTAAAAAAAAATTGAATTAAAAAATTTTATAAAATCTGTATCTATAACATTCATGTTTTGAATTTTCATGTAAATCCCCCCATGGTAAATGCATTGCATTTTTTTCATCAAAAGGTAAGTATTTCTCCGAAAATTGACAATTTCAACACAGTTTCTCGAAATTCTAATGAAAATGGATTTGAACGGATTTTTCAAGACTTTCCCCCACCCTCTACGTTATATATATTCGGATTTTCCAACGATCTGCTCTGGCAGCACTGATTCGTAATACTTGAGAAGTTTCACTTTCAGCGATTATTTGGATCATACAAGTGTTGGAATTCTGGAATTCCATTTTTCAGAATTCTCGAGATGAGATGCTACGTAATTTATATCTACGTAATTTTTAAAACTCATGCTCTGAAGACTATCGTTAAAATTATTTGAATTCTCGAACTCATGCTCTGAAAAATGTCATTAAAATCATTTAAATTCTTCAAAAATAACCCAAATAAATTTTTTTCGGGTGTTTAACATGTTTTGTTGAAAATTTCAAAAATCCATATTTTTGAAAAATTTCTTCCTCACTTGACTCTCAATTTTTCCCTATCCATAAATAATATTCCAAAAAGCCACGTACTTGGGACATATTTCCAAATATCCTGCACCTCTTTTCTTCGCAAAAAACACGAAATCCACATTCACAAATTCAAAACTTTCGAAACGCACAGAAACTTCGACCGAATCATGATGCAATTGAATCCGAGAGAACGCGAAATCCGACCGTTCGTAGTGAGTCGCGATCTCTTACTGTTCTGCCTATACTAAGTACACGTTAAGGATGTTGACAAGGCTGTTTCGTTGAACATTCGTCGATCTCTGCTCGATCTCTGCTCGATCTCTGCTCTGCACGATGTCAATTGGATGACATATAAAGAGCGCTGAAATCGGCTGAGATTTAATCAGGGAACCGGGGAAATTTCCGTTTTTTCATCATCCTGAGAACGCTCAAAGTGACTGCGGTACTGTACTATCAAACGTCAATTAAGGAATCAATTCGATTTGTTTTCAATGGAGTTTTTCCGATCTAATTATAAGAAGGAGAACAAGGAAAGTGATAGTGATTTAGTCGTGTTTTCTCCAATTTCTTCCGTGGAAAATGGAAGTTACGTAAAATTGTTGACTTGTGTCAAGTCATTTTTAGTATTCTTCTATTCTGGGGTATTTTTTGGCAAAAAACGTTGGTGCAAACTGAAAAATCATCGCTGACATCAAATATATGTGTATATACATATATTAATATATATATTTTTGTTTTTCAATCATTTTTGTGTAGTCTCCAATGATGAAAGCAATGATACTATACCCGAGTGAAAAAAAAGGTCAGAAAATGATCAGAAAAACGTCAGTTTAATGTTTTTCATTGTCAGCTGACAAACTGAAAACTGATGTCTATTGATGTTTTCCAGTAACGCTCGCACAAGTCTGCTTGATATTTTCTCGTGACCTCGATCTGATAGTATGCAAATTATATACACGTGACGTTCGATCGCCTGTGTTACTATCATACTTATTTTTTCATGCATCAAAATTTTTTTTTTATTATTTAAATACAAAATGAACACCCTTTTTGTGATAAAAATTTTATTTTCATCATTTCTCAACAAGTGTACAGACAGCAAACGACATATGGCACAGCAAAACGACGTTATATCATTTTACAGTTTACAGAATTTTGAGCGATTCGAAAATTTCACAATTTACATTAAACAATAATGATGCAGTAGAATTCCAAGTTCTTAATTCTACGTTCAACTTTGTTAAAAATTATTATACTGAAAAAAAGGAAATATTAACATCAACAATATCTGCAATACTTTAAATTCTATAGTTTAAAAAATTGCAAACTCAAAAATATAGGTTAGAATCTTTTGATTATTCAAAACTTTGAAAAATTTTTTCAACATTAAAAATTCTAGAACTCCAAAACTTGGAAATTTTTCAAAACTTTGAAACGCAAATATTTTACAACATAAGCATCATTTCAAACTTAAAAATTCATTCCAAAACTCATTAACAAACTGCAATTTCATTTCTCGTTTGCCGGATGTGAGATTTCCGAGCGACAGCGACGCAGGCGACGCATTCTTTTCCCTGCATGCCCCATAGGGCATACGCGATTCTGTGAAGTCCAGAAAACTAAAACAAATTAGGTTTTCCATTTCATCGATATAATTTGTCGTGTATATACAAGAGATTATAACAACGCAACATAACCTCACTCCGAAAAAAAACGAACTAATCTGAAAATTTAAATAACTTTGAAATGATTTTAAGGTCGTATCTTTGATTTTCGAGTTTCCGAATTTTTCGCTGAAAATTTGCATAACTGTAATTGAACGTATTTGTGATACATTTGCAAAATTTTGAGTTGATTCACTGACTGCGAAATGAAATATTTAATGTCAAAGTCGACTCTAAATACACAGGGGGTATAGGGCTCAAGACACTATATTCATTATATTGAAAAAACGAGTCCGGATTTTCCAATAAAAAATAGGCAAAAAGAAGCGCCGCACGTCAGCTACAAGTAAGTGTCAAAAATTTCATGTTTCACTTATTGGTTTTTTCAAAAATCACGCTTGAATGTCAAAAATCGCCGTTTCCGAGAAAAATGACAGCTAGAATGAGTAAATACATCACACAAGCAGCCACAACTTCGCGCTCCCATTGGCTGTCATATGGGGAATTGTATTGTGATGTATATTGTGATATGCATAGACAGGGGATATATATGGATATATGGTACGAGTATAGTCCGGAAAAACTTTTGGAATCGATTGTACCAAAGATACGACCTTAAGGTACTTACTGCAGCTGATTTCATTTTGTTGATTTCTCACATCAAAAGCACTTCATTTAAAATTTATATCAACGTAGCTGCATGCAGAGTAATTGTATAACATTACATGTGATTACATTTTATATTAAATATTACATACTATTATACAATATAATATAATATAATATATTATATAATCGTATAACGACAGTCATTTCTATGTCAGTGTCATATTGTTTGTGACCTGATCTAAGACTGACATCTACTGATGTTCGCTTACAAAATCTGACATTTTTTTCACTCGGGTAGCTTTCTCTTCCTCTCTCTCTCTCTCTCTGTCTCTCTGTCCCCAAAGGACTGCTCTGGTAAGTGAGAGAAAGACAGTTGCGTAACTTCCCATTCCTAGAAGTTTCTAAAAGTTACTGAATCTTCAAAAATTTTCAAAATTTTGAATATTCTTCATGTTTGCCGTCAAATATTTCTACATTTTTCATATTACTTGTCCTCCATTGGAAATGAAAATTCCAAAAATTCCAAATGGTCTCGAATTTTAGATATTTTGTTATTTTAAGATTACAATCTACTCAAAAATAGTTTATTCATTTAAAAATTTATGAAAGTTGTCAAGCTACAAACCTAATTTTCGGAAACTGTGATATGTTTAAATTTCGGTTCGAAAAAAAGTTATAAATGCAGAAGATGTGGTTAAATAGTTCATTAAAAGCAAGTGTCGTGAAAAACATTTTTATTCATGGAATATCATACCGTACTTTTTTTACACGCAATCAACTTTCTTGCATTTATATATGTTTATGTGAAATACTGTAACAAATTAAGTATGACGATTTACGACAGTCTTTTCTCTTGAGCCATCAAAACATAAATAAATCGCTTCAACTTGGAAGACTTCAGTCTCGATCGACGCTGGTCATTCGCAGTTTTGAAAATTTTCCATTCTTCTGCATCGGCGTGGTGCAAAGGACCACAATTTTCAGAAGGGCGAAATGCGGATGTCACCATCTTGAACACGCATTAGAAAATCCAATACGAATTCTCGTCATTGTAGTAAAATTTTTTACAGAATCGTATGCGAAGTTGATAAAAATTTAGTGAATATAAAAGAAGAAAATAACACTACATATTATTGTAGAAACATTGATAAATTACAAGAAAATGATCCAGGAATAGTAAAAAACAGAACAAAACAAAAAAATTATCCATTCACCCCAGGAAATCCACGGTTCCTGTTTCCGAAAATTGTGTGAATTAGCCATATTGGGATTTGTATAACACCGAAAGTGAAGAGAAACCAGCCCACAACTAAAATGTGAAACACATTTCTTCATGATTCAATATTATTCTAAAACCATGAGAAAACTGTAAGACGTGCAACTACTATTCCCAAATTTTAAAATATATACAGCAAAACTCGTCGCAATGTCGCTATTTCCATCTTTGTCGCCTGTCGTATTGTCGCATTGTAAAACCGGTTTTACAATGCGACAATACGACAGGCGACAACGATGGAAATAGCGAC
>JAPYZK010003658.1:0-11921 GCA_030522785.1 Platygaster equestris
GCAAGACATTGCTGAAAAAACCGCGACAAAGTCACTTGAGTTTTACAGTCGCTTGCGACAATATCGCAAAGCTCCGGGGAACAGGAAGCGCGAGGAAAAGTGCAACCGATAAGGGAAAATGGGTTATTTTTCGGAAAATGTTCGACGGAATCGTCAGAAAATTTCCCGAAGGATACATAGTGGAATAAACGTTATAAAGGTGTTTCGTTGCACGCGCTGAATTTTTTGGAGAATTTTGAAGTGGGAATGTACAAGTTTGAACAAGTTTTTGGAGGTAAGGTCACTGAATTAGAATTTGGATGGAAACACTTTTGGGGCTTTTTGAGAGTTTTTGATGAACTTTCGAAAACACTCACTTTTGTCGAATACAATAATTACAAAATTTTTCCAAATTGGAAAAATAAAATTCTCTTGTATCCTATTCACATATATGTATACGTATATAGTATCATAAAAAGTAAAATAAAAGAAAAATATATATATATATATACGTCGAGTAATAAATAAAATGTTAAGAATTTTGTGCTCACCTTTTGAACAATAATGGACCTCCAGGTCGACTGTCATCGTCAATATTGTTGACGACAGTGAGCGGATCGTTTTCCGTCACCAGAGTTCGTACGGGGCTTTTCAATGGCGTTTCCGCGCTTTGTTCGACGCTGCTCGAAAAAACACGATCGCTTTATTTTTATACAATGTACGAAACGACATTCTCAAATGTCATTTGTATCCCCGCAATTTTATTCCATTTGAAACTACTGCGGGCTCAATAATACAATTAGAATAAGCTCTTCGACAGTGGCGTAGCTGGAACGCATTTCAAGATTGAGAATCCCAAAACTTGATAATTTTTCAAGTTCGGAACTGTTCAAAACTTCAGAATCATTGAAAATTCAGAAATTTTTCAAAAAATTACAACTTTGAAACTTCGAAATACTTCAAAAATCCAACATTCACGCCAATTCGACAAAACTTTACAATTCCAAAAAGGCCAAAAATGTCGAAACTCCAAAGTTTCAAGAACTCACAATTCGAAATCGAAATCAAACGAAATTTTCTCTATTCTGGAATTTTAAGTTTTACCCCCGTTGCTACGCCACTGGCTCATTGCCGAGAAAAATAATTTTCGATCGCATTTTTCAAAGGATTCGAAAATAAGTTCGTAAAAATTTCCAACAGCTGAATTGAAAATGTTATCAAAAATCATGAATATTGATTGATCGGTAAATTTTGGTGATCGATAAATTAAAAAAAAAATATATCGGATTCACTCAAATCGAATTTGCCTGACATTAAGAATTTCATAAAAAATCAAAAACACCAATTTCCCAAAAATCACTAACACTCCGTAAATACTAATACTCCCTTTTTTCAGCAATTCCAAAATCGTTCTCACCTCGTACTTCGATGAGGCAAACGATCCAAAGCTTCCGGTTGAGAAAGACTCAAAATTCCCGTATCTTTGACAATACTATTCTGACGAAGCAGTTGAAACTTCATTTCGCTCAAATCGAAAGCTGGTAGATCCGGTACAGAACTTCCTTTCAATGCTGGAAAAAATCGATATCGCAATCTATCACAACTTATTCGAAACAAGCACAGAAATATAAATTTTGAATAAAAAATAAAAAATTATATCGAAAATCATGAAATCATACCAAGTTTTCAAAAACATGACATCCAGGGAGAGCCTGGATCGGACAATCGACCTTGGTCGTACCGATATACAAGTCTCAGGGCGTGGATTTAAAACACACACAAATGATAAACAACACAGTTTATTATAAATAAAAGAAAACCCAAATCAAATTCTCGAAAATTTCATACAACGTATTTCAAAACCTTCCTTCACTCTTATTAAAACTTACGCACCGATGTAGTTGATCCTTCCGGACACAGACTCGACATAAAAATTCGAAATGCGAATGACGAAGACCAAGGATTATAAAAACGAATCTCGAAATCACAAAAGGAACGCCGAAGTAAAATGAAACATCGAATGAGAGAGATGAGAATGTACAAGAACGCTTTAATAGAGCTCGAAAGAACGCAAAGTGAAGGCATGGAAAAAAAGCCACGGAACGGTGTGCGGCCGCTCCTTTCAAATGTTTCCTCTTAGGGCGTTGTTTTCGGGAGGAGAAGTTTAGAAATTCGGGAGAGTGTTCGATTTGGGCGTTGTTTCTGGATGGAGAGGTTTGAGAATTTGGAAAGGTGGGGTTACTCGACTCCTATTTTATTGTTAATGTCGTGGAAATCAAGCTGAAGCTCCCACTTCGTTTGCAAATTCTATGCGTGCCTCGGCGATATCTGGCGTATTGCACAAAACGCAAGATATCACATCATGGACCCTGGAACTCAAAAAGCGTATCAAATTCCAGATTTGAAAGTCAACTCACAATCGCTACGCGTAGCTTCGGTGTCCTGCGAGTGAGTGCTGTCCAAGCTGGATCGCGAGAGGCCGTGTCCCATCCCCTGGCTTTTGCTGTCCGAGTTCAAAGTGTCGTTGTTCGAGCTGGACCTCTTCCTGGCCCACTTTGTACCGGCTTTCTTGAACAAAGCCACGCCAACTATCACGTTCCGGAGTTTGTTCCACATGAGCTGGCCCGAATTCGTCATTCCCGACGGCCAAGTAGCTTCCAACACAGCCTGATTTTTTCGAAACAAAAATAATGCAGTGTTCAAAGAAACTAATAGAGTAAAATGTTCTTTTTTTCTGCAAGGACGAAGCCAGAAATTTCGTTCGGGGGGAGCTGAGGTGACTTTTACTTGAAATTGATTCAACTGATTCAGACGGTAAATTGTTATTAGAGAATTATGAAAATTTCCTATATTCTCAGAGTTGAGAATACTTTTTTATGTCTCTAAAATTTCCAAAATGTTTGAAATGATTGGAATTGTCGAAATTCTCTCGACTTTTGACATTCTCGGAGTACTCCGAACTTGAAGATTTGCGAAACTGTTGGAAATCTTGAAATGTTCGATATTATTAAGTTTCTCGAAGTTTTAGAAATTCGTTGCATTTTTGGAATTTCAATAATTATGGACCTATTGTGACTTTTCAGAATTTTCAAAACTTTTTTAAATCTCTGAAATTTCTGGAACTTTCAAATTCTAAAAAATTCGAAAATTCCTCAAAGTTAAAAAATTTTCAAAATCCCCTAAACTTTGAAATTTATCAAAATAATCGAAAATCTTGAAATATATTAAAAATGTTCCAACTAAACAACAGTTTTTCGAAATTTTGGAAACTTGTAAAATTTTTACAATTTTAAGAATTAAATAGAAATTTATTTATTTATTTATTAAATAGAAAATTATTAAATATAAATAAACGATTCTATATAAATCAACCAACTTTGTTGTAAAAGCCGTAAGTCAGAGCATTAGGCTGGACTCCACTTCGTTTCATGTGGAACAGCAATTTGACAGCCAGAACTGGTTGACCGTACAGACCACACAGTTGCATCATGACTCTGTAACACACCTGGTGAACATGCGATTATTATTATCATTATCATTATCATTATTATTATCATTATCGTTATCATTATCATCATCATCATTAATTTTTACAGGCAGCAGATACGCTAAAAAGCCCGTATCAGGCGTTCATAAAGAAAAAGAAGTGCTCGTTTATGTGTGGCACGATCAGTATCGGACGAAATAAAATTGAGAACAAAGTAAAATGCGGAAAAACAAGCTGAAGATATTATCGCGTAATAAATAAGTATACCACATATCGCGCTGATGTTCACTGTTCATGATAGTCAGCATCAGGTGTCCATATAGTTTTTCAAGTAATTTGGATTATAGTACTCAATTCATACAACACCTAGGAAATTTTATTATAGTGGAATGTTGTATTTCAATTACTTCTTCCATGGGATCCAGGCGCAATTTCTGCAACTTGACCAGCAAATCGTAGGCTTGGTGCAAAATCGTAGACGGTTGACTCGTGGAAACCAACAAATACGATGGTAGATGGAGGAACCACAAACTGTAACACGTGCTCAGCAAACATTTTCCCCAGTTGTTCGGGTTCGCTGCCTGGAACTTAATAGTTGTAATTTTTTCTTTATCTTTGTGAACTACTTTCGGACTTCAATATTCTTCAACATTTCAAAATTCTCTGACATTGTGAACACTTATAAATTTTAAAACTTTTAAAATTTTATAACTTGGTAACTAATCGATGATGAATTGAAAACTTACGCTTAAAAATTCCAGAACTCGTAAAATTTTTTAATGAAAATTACAAACTTTCCCGAACTCAAAAAATTCCTAAACAACTTTCTGTTTTTACAATTCTACTGAATAGTTGAAAATTTCTTCTCCATTTTCGGTGGAATTGAATAGTTTCCCTAGTGATTGCAGTTTTTATGAAAACAGGAAAAATTTTTATCAAATCAGTGAATTATTTATGAAAATTTTTTTTTTATAAGGTCGATTTTATAAAAGTTATATACAATTTTCGATTTTTATAAAGTAGTTTTACAAAAACTAGAATCACTAGGGTTATGCATTGATTACAAACATCAACACAAACATACATGCAATTCTAAAAAAAAAAGGTAATTTTTGTATTTTCGAAGATCATCCAAAAATGTGAGTCAACACCAAAATTCCTGGACACCACTCACTTGCTTCCTGGCTTTCCTTTGAGCCACTTTAATCTCATGTTTCGTTCTCCGAGCCATCGGACTTCCAGGGACGATCGAAAAAGCATGCAAAGCCGGATTCCCCAAACTGTGAGTTTTTTGAGGCTTCAAGAGACTCAAATCCAAACGAAAAGATTTGTAAGTTACAGGGGGTTGATTGGGGCTCGGTTCTGGAGTGGGGATAAACACAGTTCTTTCACTGTGTTGCGATTCGTCGAGTTCCAACAAAGTTTCTACAAAAAAATTGTTCCGCATAATATTTTCTGAAAAAAAAAAAAAAAAAAGAACAATAAAAAAAAAAAAAAAAAGAAAAAAAAAAAAAAAAAAAAAAAAAAAAAAAAAAAAATGTGTTTTTTTGACCAATCACCTTCTTGTTCTACGCGTTCTATGCAGTTGTCAAAAAAAGCCAAACCCGACATATCCATGTCTGACACAAAACTTCGTTCTTCAATAAACCTGCAAATATTTATAAACAACGAATTATTAAAAAAAAATACTCAACAATAATTTAAACTACTACCCTAGTGATTCAAGTTTTTATAAAAACCTTACACAAAATTGTTAACAATTTTTATAAGGTCGGTTTCATGAAAGTTTTATAAAATGTGCATTTTTTATAAAGTGGTTTTATGAAAGTTTTATAAAAAAATTTTTTTAATGAAAATTTTGTTTCAATATTTCTAAAAATGTGCAAAATTTTTTCGAACCATTTTTGGATCATTTGAACATTTTTATAAAAATCGAGGAGTTTTTATAAAAATAAAGGTTTTGTGAGAAAATTAGGAAACTTTGAATTGTTCTTATAAAAAAAAAAGATGAACTGTCTGAAAATTTCGACAGATTTTGTAGAAAAATTTTTTTATACAGTTTTTATAAAACCACTTCATAAAAATCGAAAATTTCATATAACTTTTATAAAGTCGACCTCATAAAAAAAAACGAATCTTCATGATCAATCCATTGATATTATAAAAAATTTGCCTGTTTTCATAAAAACTACAATCACTAGGGTAAAATTTTTTCAGTTCGAATTTTCGCGGCGGAGACGACTGAAATTTCAGTATTCCAAAAATTCGTCAGCATATCTTGCACTCACCGAATGCACATTTGCGTTCTAATCAGCATGCTGTAAAATCTGGCGTGTGCTTTGTCTCGACTCCTTAGAAAAGCTTGTATATTGAAAAGACTGGTCGGGTCGGTCGAGCCGACGGTCGGGGCTTTCATGATCGGAATTAAAAACGACCGGTAACCTTTCAAAATCGTCGCCATGAAGCGCAGGAAGAACTCCTGGATTTCGTGTTCTTGGGCTTGTTCTTTGCGTTTTTGCTGGAATTGCTTGTCCACGCTGAAATCGTCGTTTTCTGGAAAGAAAATGCGCGGGTTTCAGCCAATAAAGCGACGTAGAGAAAGTTTCGAACGTTCGAATAAGTTTTTTGGAAATAAAATTTTTCCAAAATCACTCAATCTTAAAAACTTGCAAAACTCGGAAATACTACAAGTTTCCCAGACGCGTAACCCTGATAATCCTAGTGATTGTAGTTTTTATAGGAACAGGCAAAATTTTTGTAAAATAAGTGAATTATTAATAAAAATTCGTCTTTTGATAAGGTCGATTTTATAAAAGTTATATAAAATTTTCGATTTTTATGAAGTGGTTTTATGAAAACTTGATAACAACAATTTTTTTATAAAATCCATAAAACTTTCATAAAACCGACCTTACAGAAATTTTAATGCAATTTTTTTTATAAGGATTTTATAAAAACTGTAATCACTAGGGAAAACAACCAAAAATTGCAGTTTCTCACCTTTATCAACAATATAATCGCCACTCGAAGTTTTCCTCACTCTCGCAGAAGGAGGTTTCTCCGTGGAACTCATTTGACTGTAAACCCTCTCCAAATTGGTCTTCAACATTCTCGCAGCTTTTTTTGGCAAGATCTTGGTCGTCAAATATTTCTTATCCTCGCAAATGTGAATAATGTTCGTATCTAAATTGACGCAGTTCACGTCGGACGGCGGTTCGAAAAGGTCGAAAAAACGCGAGTCGACGCCTATGAGAAACGGCAATGGCGCGTGAAGTACCTAAATGGGGAAAATTTACAATGTTTTTCTTCACTTAGGCCAATATTATTCGAAATTAAAATGTGTAACAACATAAAATGAGGTAAGAAAAATGAAGAAACAGCTGACCTCGGCCAATCCCAGCGGACACAGCGGTATGTAAGGGCACTGCCACTTGAAGGGGAACAAAATCATGGCGATCGCCTCGCTGACCGAAGTAAGCACGTCAGGCCTCAGTGAATGTACCAAAATTTTCTGCTCTGTCAGAACCAGCAACAGCACCAAGAGACAATTCTCCGGTCCCAAATTGCTGAGCAACTGTCGAAAACTTGCCCCCGAACGCGGCAACGCCAAATCTTCCGGTTGCGTCAGTATGAGGGTGTCGGCGTTGTTCGCGCTGAGTTGCACCAAAATTCGCGGTCTCTGGGGGCTCGGGAAGGGGATGTCGCAAAGGAAAAAAGATATGTATTTTTCTATGTGCACGTTTTGCGGTTTCCCGTTGACCATGTTGTGGAGGAAAACGAGGAATTTTTCGAATGTTTCGAAAAAGGGCCAGTGGGAGAGGATGCAAATGGACTTGCTGATGTTGAGGGACTGACTGGACGGGTCTGTGTACTTGATCTTTTCCAATTGTTCTTGGTTCAGTTTTTTGAGGATGCCGAATTTCGGGTAGGCTTTCGTGGGGGGATTTTCTTCATCGTCGGTTTGTTCGTTTGCTGGAAAGAGAAAAAAAAATGTTTTGAAAATGACTGGAAATCTTCGAATATGTCATAGAAATATTCGTCGAATGGGTCGTAGAAATATTAACTGCAGTTTTTATAATTTCGATGATTTTGAAGATTATGATAAGTTCAAGAATTTTTGAAGTCTCGAGGATTTATTATGAAATTTTTGTAGTTTATAGAATTCATACAATTCGAATAATCTTGAAATTTCTTAAAAGTATAAGTATTTCGTAGTTTTGAGAATTTTAATGATTTACAAAATAATTAAATTTCAAAAAGTTACGTCAATTTCCAGAATTTTCAAAAAATTAAAATATATTTATCAATGTGACATTTATAAAAATTTTCGGAATTTCGTACATTTCGAAATTTTTGAAGAACTTGAAAATTTTATTTACTCAATTCTTGAAATTACGAGAGTTTCACGAATATCTGACATTTCGAGAACCTTAATAATTCGTAATATTTTCGACATTTCAAGATTATCAACAGTTTTAAGGATTTTTAAAGATTGTAATATTTTGAGGATTTTCGAAGTTACCGGAAATTTGAAAAGTACAGGGATTTCAAAATTTTCCTAAATTTCAGAGATCTGTGAACGGCCCCTTATAGAAACATTGAAATTTCTCAGAATTGCCACACAATCAACGAAAACACCCACCATTATCGTCATCCATCTGCTCGAGTTCCTCCTCACTCGGCACGACCTCCTCGTAAAAGGAAATCGCGGCGCCGTAGATCTTCTGGGCGGCGTCGGCGACGGTGAGGACGAAGGTCGAGAAGACGGGCCTGGGCTTGCAGGCGAACTTGGGCCAGCACTCGATGGTGGCGCCCATGGGCAGGCAGAACATGGCCACCGAGTGCGGGAAGCCGAAGGTCGGGTAGTCGCAGCTCGGGTACTTGTAAAGGACGGCGGGCTCGAAGGAGATGAGGTCGGCGCGGTTCATGGACTTTTTGTAGCAGAGGTAGACGTCGCTGCCGAGCATACCCTTGTTCAGGTTCTTCGCGATGGTGCAAAAAGCGTGGGGCGCCGTTTCGCCCTTGTTCGCGAGGATGACGCAGACGTCGGTCACCACCAGGGAGTTGCACGGCATCTTCGGGCTGGCGCGCCTGTACGTCACGAAGATCCTCGAGGTCGAGTTGTTCACGTTCGCCACGTGGCCGTTCGGGCTCAGCTCCACGATCTCCGCGTCAGACATTAGCTTCTCGCGGCCTTCGTAGATGATGCCTGCGACATGGAAGCGTTTTTCAGTTGGAAATATAAAGAGAATAATAATAATTCATTATTAATTAATAATAATACATAATGATGATCATAAATAATAATAATTAGAATAATATGTAGATTACAGTATGATGATATAATAATATATGGATAATAATAATAATAATAATATTATTATTATTATTATTATTATTATTATTATTATTATTATCTAGTTTCTTGAAAACTTTGACACTTGTGAAAATCAGTATTGTTTTACTATTTTTCTTCAAAATATACTTTTCTGCGATGTGCTAGATTTATCAAATTTTTCAGAATTTTGGAGGGGGCTTCAGCCCCCTTCCTAGCTACGTGCTTGCTAGAATTTACAATTTTTTAAAAGTTATCTAGTTTCAGAAATTGAACACTTTTTTAGAATTATATTTTTGATTTTTGCAAAATTTTTTAGTGTTATAACTTAAAAGCTTTAAAAATTTTGGATTTATCAAAGTTTTGCAAACATAATATATCATGTTGTAAAATTTCAACTTAACATTAACATCAACTGTTCCAGAAACAAAATGAGTAGGAAGAACAAGCCCTTTTACACAGCATTGTAAAATACTGCATTTCAAAACTACTGACATAAATTTAATTATAGTTATTTACTCAATTACTATCAATAAATAATTATGCATGAACACAGTTAACAATACATTTAATGATGATGACAATCAGTTATCATGAATAATTGTCAATGACAATTCATTAACAATTTGGGTTGCCTGAATGAACGATATACATATGTATGATTTACATAAGCGGTTTTATACACCTTTTGGTGTGTTGTAAATCGCTCGTGCAGGGAAGCCGACAATTCACATGAATTAGTTCTAGTAATACATTTCTAATGAATCTGTACCAATATCCACCAATGGCGGTTTGTCCCTCCCCCTCCGATAACACAAGTAGCATTCGTTGGACCTCAGGCTGCCGTGGTTAAGATCCGCCTGGAAACCAGAAACCGTTTTTTCCAGAAAAGTATAGCCCTCAGGGCAGAATTCTCCGAGGTTGGGAAAAATGATGACGAGGTCGGTGATCGGATCCTGGGAGCCGGCATCCTTCAAATGCGTGCTCCCTTCTTGACACCAATCTTTGAGTTTCAACGAATCGTCGTCGTCTTCGCCGTCGTCCGACAGGCCAGGCAAACCAGCGACCACGAAATAATCCGCGACTCGTCTTTCGTCCATTTTTTCTGGAAAACCAAATTGTTTATTCACAAAAAACTGAGATGATCATATAATAATGTATTACATTATTATTTGTATTACATATAATAATAAATTATGTAGTAATAATTTGCGCCGACTGAATAAAATTTTGAATTCTGAAAAATTTCCAAAAAATAGAGACATGTTCATTTCTGTATGTATTTCAACATCATTTTTTTAAATTAATTAAAAAAACTGGATTTTCATTGTCATTTATCTTGAATTTTTCAACTCAATGTTATGAAACGAATTTCAAAATTTTGACAATCACAATGTCAAACATTATTACAGTTTAATAGTGACGATTTAATTTACGCATAATTTTTTTGAGTTCTCCGAATTTTCGAACGTATTTTTTCCGAAATTTTTCAACTCGTTGGTATTTTATAGATGTTGTCCAATGCGAAATTTTGACAATTATGTCAAAATTTTCTGACAGTATGAAATTCCTTTGAACAGATAATCCAATTCAAATGAACAAACTCAACCGCCAATTCACACAAGAACTAAGAATGATGAAAAAATAATGACGTTCAACAGTTTCAACTACGTAACTTTCGTATAAAAAAAAGAAAAAAACACCTACGTCAAATCACAAAAACACATCAAATCCCACAAAAAACATCAAAAAATGAATCTTTTGCGCCGAACAACAACATTTTCTTGACCGTCATTCAAAAATATTTCGAAAAATCGACGAAAAACTCGAAAAAACAGAAAAATGTGAGGTTATGTTGGATGTTTTCAATGTAAATGTATATTTTTACCTGGACGAAAAAAATTGTCACACACTGCAATCACGAATTAACCCGTATTTCTGACGAATTTCGCTTATTTATTAATTACTTATGATAACATTACGAACGTTCACTGTGATGCATTTTTATTAACTTCACGTAGAAAAGCGGACGTTAAAATTTTCGATTTATTTACGGACGGCCATTTTAAAATTCGAGGGCGGCCACATTGGAACGAATTGAATATTTTAATAACAATTTATTCTCCCAAAGATATAAATTGTTTTTTCTCGTCTAAAATTGGTTGGTAAATAGAACGAGTAAATGAAATCATTAAAAAAAGGAGAGCAATCCAGAGCAATCAGCAAATGACAGCAAACATGTGATATACACATGATAATGATATAACATGATATCAGCTGATATAAGTTGTATGTACACTCGAAGACACTTCAGCGCATGTGCAAAATTTCAATTTCGAAAATTAATGTTTTTTCAATTGCAGTCGTTCGTTGGTGAACGTTGGATCAAAATTTTGTTTGTCGGACAATAATTAAAATGTTATGAACAAAACAAATTTTCGCGCTAATTGTAAGCCGAAGTGATTTCCGGTGTACGTAACTATGTACAGTTTTCTGGGATTGGCGACACTGCGAATATCGACTTCGCGCCAAAATATGACATGATATTTTTATGTCAAATTTTTACTTGATATTTGAATCGTCAAAACTATGTATAACCAAAACTTATTAAAAAGGAATACAACATTTGGAAATGAATCGAAAAACAGGCTATTTTTTGTGGAAATTCCATTTTGGCGTGAATTCCAATGGTTTGTGCACTTTGAATTCTCACATACATTAAATTTCTCATGTGGCTGAAGTTCGAATCGTTTCGCCTAGAGTTCCTATAAATAGGGAGTTTGGCGATCTCGACACAACTTTTTGATTGGCTACCTCCAAAGCGGAGTCCAGAATGGTGGCTCCAATTTGGCTACGATTCCGAAAAGTAGCCAATAGAATACAAACGGTTCTATTTTTTTCCAACCGGAGGTCGTAATCGTCGACAACTGTGCGCTGATTGGCCTGCAATGGCTCGTAATCGTGTCGTAGATTTAAATTTTACAAATCGATTAACATATTCACACATTTCTCTCAATGTTAATAATTTTTTTGATTTTCCAAAATTTCTAGTACGCTCAAATGTGCATAATCATTTCAATTTCAAAAATTCTGAGTATTTTCGAAATTTACAAAAATCAT
>JAPYZK010003660.1:0-15308 GCA_030522785.1 Platygaster equestris
CGGGATTGATTATGACTGTATTCGACACTTTTGTAAACAACAACAAAAACATTGCAGCAATACACAGTTTTGTAATTTTGAGGTTAGAGTTGGGGAGTTCGGCGTTTCGATATGTATCGAGTCGCTCGTCCGCCATCTTGTTTCCATTGTCCGTGCGTAAACGGTCGCTAAACTGAGCGTGAGTGAGTAGCTGTGGGTCGTTGAGATGAGCGTGGGCGAACGAGTTCGTCACTCGCATGCCATACGTTAACAATCAGGTTATCCATTATTTCGTCCACTCTCAGCAGGGCCACGAAATTACATATTTCTCGCGGGCGTTGAATAAAAAATGTTATTATTCAGTGAATAATTCTTTCGACTTTCATAACACTTAAAAATGTACGATTATTATTGAAAAAATCGAAAAATTGTTTGAAATTGGATAATGTCGAAATATTCTTTGCATTTTATTAAGGAACGCAAATAA
Source organism: Platygaster equestris (assembly GCA_030522785.1). Taxonomy (NCBI): domain Eukaryota; kingdom Metazoa; phylum Arthropoda; class Insecta; order Hymenoptera; family Platygastridae; genus Platygaster; species Platygaster equestris. The sequence continues at coordinate 467 of JAPYZK010003660.1, forward strand.
AAAAATGCATGAAATTTTCAATCATCATGAGAAATTTATCAAAATATGAAAATAATTTAATAATTTATCAAAATTTCCTGAAAATTTCGGACATACTGAAAATGCCTTTAAAATCGCAAAAAATTCAATAAAATTATGACGTTTACCAAATTTTTTCGAAAACGATTACGAATTTATCGAAAAATTGTGCTCATTTTTACGAATTGCCAAAATTTTCTGGAAAAACATTCATTTCATGAATTTTTCAAAACTTTTTGGAAATCTTGAAAATACCTCAATCGGGTTAGTTGATTATCCTGCAAATTTCGCAATAATCAGCAATTTAGATAATTTGGAAGGATTCCAAACATTTCGAATTTTTGAAATTGTGAAGGCTTAGAATTCGATGATCGTCAGCATTTTCGACAATTTCGATTAATTTCAAAGTTTGGAAGCTTAGAATATCCGAAAATGCCATGTTTTAAGAATAATTGCGAAGAATGTTAAAGTTCTGAAGTATGTCGAAATTCCAAGTCTTGAGGTTTCGGTATTATGTTTTCGGAACTTCGAAAACGTTTGAGTATCTTGAAGAATTAAGAAATTTTGAAGAATTTTGCAGATCGCAAGTTTTGAAAACTTGGAGTTTTCGAAATTATAAAATTTTTGACATTTCATGAAGAATTTCGAAGTGCCATAGCTTAGTATATTCAAAATTTTTGAAGTTTTGAATATTTCGCAGTTTGCAAAATTTAAAGAGATTACCGACAATTTTGAATTTTTCAAATTGTGAAGTTACGATATTTTTGGCCTGTCAAAATTCTAGAAAATTTTAAATAATTTCAAACTTTTCAAGTTCCCCATATTTTCTATGTTTTAAAAACAATTTTGATAAATTTTGAGTTTCTGAAGCATTTCACAAAACTCTCAAGTTCCATTTGAAGAATTTTGGAGATGTCAAAAGTTCTGGAGTTTAAAAAATTTTGAACTTTTGACAAGGTTCTACAGAATCTTTAAATGTTTCGAAGTTTTTTATTTATTTAAAAGAATCACGAACAATTTTGAAGTTCTTTAGAAATTACCTTGACTTGAAATAAATAGTGTCATTTCATTTCCCCTGTACTGCGCCACTGACACGTCAGTTATTTAGAATCAAAAGGGGTCAAGTCATTTATTAATAAGGTGATTTTCTCATGTGATCGCAGTACCGAAAAGCGGTTTAGCCCTTTTTGACCGCGAATCTTCCATTTTTTAATATAATTAATTGTCTGTTAGGTATTTTGTACATTGCAAATCGAGTTGTAACTATAACATCATTTTCATATTCGAACATGTTGATTGACAAATCATCGACTCATGTTCTCGAGAATTATTGAATAAATCATTATTGCCCTAAAAACTGCTGTGTTTGTGGGGAAACCCAGTTTGTGACAAATTGAACCCATATAAAGCACGAGGACCACGTTTTTACAGGTTCCGAATGCGTGTCAAATAATGAGCATGACTAATAACGTGACATTTGGTCACAGCGGTGCCCAGCGTGACCAAATTATACTGGAAGTCAAGCGCCCAGTGGGGACTTGACGAATCCTTTCATCGAAACGATAAACGTCAAATATTTTTACATATTCATTCTTCCAATTTCCATTTTTCTCAGCAAACGTTAAAATAACAAATCAGTAGAAAAATAGATAAATTATTCAAAATTTCCCAAATTTTGTGCTGTCACAAATGCACACGTGGAATTAAGTTTTCGTCAAACACTTTTCTTGAGGATTTTTGGATTGCTCGAATGTTCTGGAAATTCAGACTTGGCATTCAAGTCCAAACATTTTGGAATCCATCGAAGTTTTCCGAAATTCTTATAGATCAATGTTTTGCGAGTTGATTCAGTATTAATATTGTAGCAGGTAAACATTTTGCAAATTAATATTTACATTACAATTAAATTAAATTAATATTTTATTATATAATATTTAAATTCAGAATTGAGGATAAGAAATTTTGGGATGGAGTCAACTGCCCCCCCCCCCCCCCCACCGCCCAAGTATTTTTAAATATTTTGGGACATTTTCCTGCATTTTCCATGCCAGATCGAATTTATTTTGGGATATTTTGTCTTGCGAATTTCTCGCAATTCGAGAGAATTTTCTTTAATTTGTATCAATTAATGTAAGTTTAAAAATATTAATGAACTTCGAAAATTCGAGATTTTTCATTTCTTATTAGTCTATAACTTTTTATTGCAACGATATTTCGGATGAATTTACAGAAATCGATAGTTATTGAATTTACAGAACCATCATGTTCATAAATAATAAATTCAACGCATTATTAAAAAAAATTTCGAATAGTTCTTATAATTTTAGAGTCATTAGTCTGTCAATTTCTAGAAAGCAGGGATAATTATAGTATATTGTGCGATTAGTGGGAGAAAGAGGAGAATCCCCGAGCGTGGAGATGGCCTCACGAGCGTAGCGAGGGTGGCAACACGCGAGTTGAATCTCCTCTTTCGACCAATAGTCGCACACAATATTTTATTCAACAACCGCGAGAAATATGTGATTTCACGGCCCTGCTGAGAGGGGGGAAATAATGGGAGCTTTTCTACGTACTTTAGGGAGTAAAACACTAATTATCCCTTTCGTTGCTTTGATTTTCATCGGGATTGATTATGACTGTATTCGACACTTTTGTAAACAACAAAAAAAAAAATTGCAGCAATACACTGTTTTGTAATTTTGAGGTTAGGGTTGGGGGAGTTTGACGTTTCGATATATATCGAGTCGCTCGTCCGCCATCTTGTTTCCATTATCTGTGACGGTAGCTAAATTGAGAGTGAGTGAGTAAATAGCTATAGGTCGTTAAGATGAGCGTGGGCGAACAGCTCATTCGCCCACTAGTGGGCGAAAGAGTTCATTACTCGCATGCCATACGTCAACAATCAGGTAAAAGAAAAAGTAGTAGAAAGTAGTGGAAAAGGTAGTAGGTAGTAGAAAAATTTTATAGCGCGCAACCGGTTACTGCACAGAGATGTTGAATTAAGAAATTTTTCCCGCTGTTTTCCAAGTTCTATTGAATTTATAGATAATTTTCATAAATGAATTATTGAGTATTATGAAGATTTTCTATTTTTTGATATATTTTTCTCAAAAGAGGTACATGGAGAATGTCTGAAAGTGATGAGATTTTGCATGTATGCATTTTTTTGCAGCTTCCAAAATTCAAAGTACAGCTGGATCTCGCTAGAGCGCTCGTCTCGGGGGTCTTAAGTAAACATAACGCTTTATAGAGAGAGTGATAAGGCGGGTAGAAACACCATCAGGTAGAAACCTCGAGGGACCAAAACCCAAAAATGACAAAGCATTAATGACTTTCCAGGCTTCCGGAATTCGCTCCCTGCTGTGAAATTCGGAGCCTTATCGCTGCCGAAATCTTCACGGTCAGCTGTACTAAAAAATTTTTAATAGCTTATTTAATTTGTCGGATTTCCATCGAATTTCTTCATAAATCACTCACATTTTCAACAGTGTTTACAATGTTTTTCATTCATTTCTATACTTTTTCGAAAACATTGAATGCTTAATGCTTTTATAAATGTATGTAACTATGGAGAAACTTTACAAACTTTTAAACTTTGCAAATGTGATTGTGAATTGCAATCTGCAATATGAAAAATTTTCTACACGTTTTTTTGGCCGGGGGGGGGGGGGACTTACCCGGATTTAATAATTTTGCTTGAAATTATAATGCATTATCGACCCTAAATTTGAAAAAAAGGGGAGGGGGAGTATCCCCATAAAAACTGTAATCCCAGGTATTCTGGAAAAACCAGAAAAAAAATTCTTGCCTACATTATAAAATCCCAACAAAAGCTATCCCTTAAATTAAATTCCTCTATTTTTCATCGAAAATAACTTCTTACTTTAATGAAAGACAACCATATAATTTCTTAAAACAACACAAGTGTTTGAAAATATTTCGGGTTTCCCAATTTCCCACGATTTCTATTGGCCATCTTTGTTCCTCGAAGATTGTGTTGTTTTTTCTCGTATATATCGAATATCCGAAATGCAAAACCCTATTGTTCCGGTAAAGCTAGGACCCGCTTCTGTGAATTCCGGAGGGCACAGTACCAACTCGGGGGCTCCAGAAAGTCTGCACGTTTCGCTCAGGCAGCGCGTGACTTTTGTTTCCTGGTTCCTTTTCAACCTCGGGTTACCTGAGGTGTTGGGAAAACCCCGAGTACATGTCAAATGTTAATAAATGAAATATACGCAGGGATTGACGTATCATTTTGATTTATCATACATTTCATGCGGATGTTTTCTCCTGAAGGAAAAACAAGCCGTGTAAATCGGCGTAATTTGCTTTGCTCGAGAGCCGCAGCATACCTGCGCATCACTTGAGGGAAAAGTGATTGATTGATTGAAGCCTGAGTTGGCCATAAATTGTTCTGGTGTTTCGCAGCTCAGAATCCCGGAATTTAGGAAATTTTGAACTTCGGATTTTCTTCGCCCAAGGATATTTCATTTTGCAACTTTGAATATTATTTCAGCGACTTCCGATATCGAGTTTTTGAATATTTTTCGTACGTGAAATCGTTTGGAAGTATGACGTAATTTTTTTTTTGAATTTTGAATATTCATCCGGTCTTTCGAACTTCGAAAACGAAAATTACAAAATTAAAACACCAAAATTATCACGAACCAAAAAATTCAGTTCAAAATTTGGAAAACGCTTTTAAATTTGAATATTTTTATCTAATGAGTTGAAAATATATGAAAATGATGAATTTCACATTAAAGTTTGTATCAGTGGTTTGGATAATTTTCTGTGTGTATAACTTACGTCGAAAATTTGCAAAATATACAGTTTTGAGACCCAAATAAATAGATTTGAGAATCTTGAATCGCAAATCGAAAAATCATGATAAATCTAAATTTCCAACATTCAACCTTCGATCCTGCAGAAATAAAATTGGGCGGGGGGGTGGGGGGGGTGTGGGGTTAAAAACCTGTAATTTTCTATGTTCAAATTATTTTTCTCGAATTACAAGACTCCCAAAATTCCCCGTGCGCCCGCCCCTGATTTGTAGAGTCCAAAATTTCTAAAATTTACGTCACATTAGGTTAAGTAGTAATGTTTCTCAAATTAAATAAAAATAATTCAATTAATGAGTTATATGATTATGAACGTTATTCAAACTCGCGAAATGGTACATTACACTTCTAGAACCATAATATATTACGGCCGAATCCCGAAAATTCCCGTAAACCTTATTATTCTAATACTACGAATACTATCGAAGCCGTCATTCTAAGGCCACGTGCGTAGTATGTCATCTGCTACGTCATCTGCTACGCGCCATTCATGCGCCCTCACGTTTTTCTTATTCTTCCTCTTCCCTTGTCTTCCCTCATTCTCTGGTTTTCCCCTTCCGGGAAAGCCGGGCCAGATTCAATTTTGTTGGTTGGTTTGGCGGGGTGGGGGTGAGTGGGCCCGTTGCCCACAGAGATGTCATTTTTTTCCCAGTTCCGAACGCGTGAGCATCGCCGTAACTGAGAGCGCGGAAACGAGTGAACACAGTCGTGGAAAATCCATATATTATTGTTTTAATCGCTATAAAAAATGGAATCAGGACGGAATAAGTTCGGGCCAGTTCGTTCCATTTACAACTTCTTCACCTCGCGGCCTCTGAAGCGACAATCCGACGCTGAAGACAGAAAGTGAGTTTTTTGCAATATACATATTTTACGGTTTTTTAGGGGAAATTTTTTTTATATGTGTGGTGTGTTTGATTGTTGTGAGAGATCGTTTTTATCGGATTCGTGAAAATGGGATTTATTTGTGTTTTTTGTTATGGTAAATGTCTAGTTAAGCTGAATTAAACGTAAAGTAGCTAAACTAGACAGGTATCGTTCTTTGTTTGGATGATAAAACAAAGAGGAGTAAGTTGAACTTTTCTAATATTCATCTCATCAAAGTAATCGAAATCTAATTCATTTTCGAAAAAGAACTTCATAATTAACGTATATGTTGATGATTAGGAAAAAACGTGCTTGATTGTTACGTCCAAAAAATGTTTTTCGAAAAGTATTATTTTGTTGAGCTCATATTATGTTACGTTTATGAAATGTGTTTCATCAATAGAAACTTTGTTGTTTCAAGTGACCCTTCTCAAATTTAATCCCGTAATTTATAGTGTTGTTTTCATATAGGTATACGGATCTTTCGATGGAATTACTAACCGTTCATGGTTATTTCGACCTTTGATTTTGTCTCCCTTTGATTCTTTTATATTTTTTTCAGAAATTGGAATTCCCATATTTTAAATGATGGATTTTTGCATTTTAAATTCTAGAAAATACATCGCCCAAATTTGATGTAAGGAAGAAAATCTTTCAAATTATACAAAATATTGACAAAATATTATTCAAATATTACAAAATTTTTCGACATTTTTCGCAAAAGTAGCTAACCTAGACATTTGCAAATAAATCATTTCCGCAAAACAATGCAAAAAATAGAAAAAAACATAAACACGAAAAACAAAAAATCTGTACCAAAACATCCACTATTACAGAATTTTTCCGTCCAGCATAGGCAAAATTACCAAGAAATTACACTGTTTACATCAAATATCCAAAATTTTGAAGTTCGCGCACCTTTTTCCGAACATCCCTGCACATTCCACTTACTCACCGATAATTTCCACCATCGAAAAAAACGGTAAAATTGCACTTTAGTGACTGTTGCGAAAAAAGTGTTGAAAAAAGAATTTTTTTTTTTCACAAAAACGGCTTGTTTCAATGTAAAAGTTGTAAAAATGTGCGGAACGACGACTTTTGAACAATTTTAATTGTTATAAACAAGTGAAGTGGTGAAGTGACAGGTACCCTTGGGATCGTTTCGTTCATGAAATCGGTGTTTTACCAAAACAAATTTTATTTCCTTCATATATTATTAATTAATATCCAATATTCAATGTCTTTTAAAACAAACTTGACGATCACAAACTAAAAATTTATTGACGTTTGAATCATTTTTAAACATCGTTTTTGGTTTACAAAATTTGGAGGAAAAAGGACTATCAAAAAATGGATAAAATTGAAAACTTGATGCATAACTTTTTTCGAATAAACCAAAAAACTGTATTTCTGGAACAACTCATGTAAATCTCTTACAATTATGTAGTAAAAACCCCAGATTGTGCTCAGAAATCTGACCAAGAAAAATGCTTCCAATTTTTAATTTCTCTTCCCAATTTCCAGTGGCTACAAGCGTGCGGCGCTTTCCCCCGTGACGCTCCCCAGCTTCCCCGACCAGGAGTACCGCTACCACCATGACATGGACTACCAAGCCATGCAGCCCATCGAGGACAACAGGACGCCTCAAAACGTGGACTACTGCCCCAAGACCTTCCAGCAGACGGCCACCACCGACAACTTCGCCATTCTCAATATGATGTTCGCCAACATTCCTGAGACCTACCCCAAAGCCAGCTCCGTCTACGACTCAAACTTCATCCCGAATTCACCTTCTTCAACTTTGTCGAACTTCTCCCCGAATACGCCCTTCCCGAACTCTCCTCACTGCTCCCCAAATTACTCGACGGGCACGCCTTCTCCAGGGTACTGGACCTCCGAAGAAGACATCATGCAGTCGCCTCCTAGACAGGATTTCGAACTCCAGCAGTGGAACGGAACGAAGACGATCACCGTTGATTGCCCGGAACTGCCATTTTGGGGCAAAATCTTGTACTACGAGCTGAACCAGAGAGTGGGCGAACCCTTCATGTGCATGACTCCCAAAGTCACCGTCGACGGACTCCAGAAATCCTGCCCGCAAAACGGGGACAGATTCGCATTGAGTCAGCTACCGGTCGAAGACCCCGAATCCAAGGCCATCCTCAGGTCGTACATCGCCGCCGGACTGAGGTTCACCCACTCGGAGAAGGAGATTCACCTGGAGTGCCTGTCCCAGAGCCCGATTTTTTTGCAGTCCAGGATGTTCAACCACATGCACAACCACCATTATAGCACCGTTGTGAAAATCACGAAAGATGGGGGGAAGGTCAAGGTCTTCGACTTCGAGGTCTTCAACCAGCTGGTGCAGAGTTGCTTGGTCCTCGGGTACGAAGCGGTGCACGAGCTGACGCGGAGTTGTGATATGAGGTGATTTTTTTACTTGTTTTTTTAAAGTTACCACGTTTTTTGGTGGGGGAAGGGGGGGGGGGGGTTGGTTTTTAAAATAGGAGTATTCGAAAAATTTGAAGTCGGAATCCGAATTCCTAAATATTTCTGTAATAAATATGCAAAAAATTTGAAAACTTACAAACATCTTCCAAAAACACGGTAAAATGTGAATGTTTCTGTATAATCTAGGAAATGTCTGAAAAATACGAAAGTAATCTAAAATTTGAAATTCTATTTTGTTACAGAATTTCATTCGTGAAAGGATGGGGCGGAAAATATCACAGAGCAGATGTCCTCGGTACGCCTTGCTGGATAGAATTGCACGTCCAAGAAGCCTATCAATATTTGGACGAAATACTTATAAACATGTACCACCCACATAATGCAGTGAGTTCTGTCTCATGAATACACTCACGGAGTTCTGTCTCATGAACCAGTCGTTTTTCGTCCGGGAAACGAACTTCGTTTTAATTGTACATTTTTATGGTTTTGCGTTCCTAGAATTATGTTAGAAAAACATTTTATGAAGTATGCGATATTGAAATTGGATGGGTATAATTTCACATGCGTTTTTCGCAGCAAATGATGTTTTTTAAACGCGGCTGAAATTTATTTTTACTAGAGCCATTACATTCCTCGGCTTCGCCCTCGAATTTACATCCCTTCCCTAGCCAGCTAGGGGCGACGAGATTTCGACGCCGAAACGTCTCCAAAAGGCGATGTTTAGGCGACGTTTGAGTCGGGTGTAAATCATTGGAAAATTAATTTCAGAGCGTTTTTCAAACAAAATTAATTGAATTTGCGTTAAGTACAATCTTAATACGCGTATATACTATCTTTGCTAATTGTATTTTTAATCGTTTTTTGCGAAATTTTCAAAATTTGAGTTCTTAAAATTTGAGAATTCTGAATTTCGCAGAAATGTTTCAAATTCAAAGTTTTTTCGGAATTTGAAACTATCGGATCTTCTGAGAAATTCAAAACGTAGTTTTTTCATAAATTTTTGAAACTGTTGGATTTTAGAAACATTCGTGAATTTCGAGTTTTTTTTAGTAAAAAAATTCCTAGTTTTTCGGAAATTCGGAAATTTGTAGTTCTATAATAGATTTGCGAATTTTGAGTTTTTCTGAAAATTTGTATATTTTGGTTGTTTTGAAAAATTTGACATTTACAATTTTATGAAAACTTTGGAAATTGTTAGTTTTTGGAAACAGTCGAAAATTTCAGCATCTTTTTATTGTGAAAATTTAATGTTTTCCACAAAAATCAACAAATTTTGAACTTTCTGACAAATTTGAGAGTTTTAGTTTCTAAAAAAATTCAAAATTTTTGAAAAGTTAACAAATCTGCAAGTTTTTCGGGAATTTGTAAAATTTTGCGTCCTTTTAAAAATACGAAAATCCCAAGTTTTTTGAATGAAATAAAATTTTACGCTTTTATTTTAATTTCAAAATTGTAATTTTGTTGAAACATTCGGAAATTTGATTTCTCAGAAAATCACTAGAACCCTGAAATTTTTTATAATTTATTGAGTTCGAAATTTTTCGAAAATTCTAAATATTTTGAGTTCCTCGGAAAATTTAAAAAATTTGAGTTTTCAGAACATTTGGAAAATTGAGAAATTGAAAAGAAAATTTAAAACTATGGATTTGTTTGAAAAATTGTTCGTCGCTTAAAAAAAGCGACGAGAAAACGTCGCCCTCAACTAGCTAGGGATGTAACAAAAATGACTCCATATTTTATAATTAAAAAATCGACCTTTCGATTGTGTTTATGTGGGCGTATAAATATTGTCTATTTTTATTCGTAAGTACATGTAATTACGCGAATTGTCGGAGAAAAAAAAGTACAAAGAATGTGAGAATGAGTACCATTTTTCAATGGCTGTTATTAATTAGGGAAAATTGTGAATTGTAAATTTGTAAATTTCGAGACGAAATCATTTGATCTATGATTTGCGGTGTAATTGTACAGTTGTGATGTTTTAGTTGATTAGTTGTATTTATGAATTTGAATGACATATTTTTTATACGTGTTATATTTATATAATAAAAATTGACAATTTGTGAAAATAACGATGTCTACAATTTTTTTGAGTTTCTGATAATCGAAGCCAAAAACTGACTGGAAGCCATCTCTAAGCGGTAAAACCTCTGTTTGGAGCATTATATTATATTATTGACCATTCTTTGAAATCAATCGATTTTTTCGTACAATTTTCAGTCGTTTTGCAAAATTTTAAATATCTTTTAGAAAAGTTTTGAAACAGTTTTACAACATTTTTTAAATGTCACGAGGACTTAAGTGTAATTACTTGAATTGAAACTCGAACAAAAGACTAACGTTTTTTCGCGCCGATGTCGAAATCCATGTTTTTGAATATTTTTGGACTTCTTACATTAATTTTGTATTTTTTGATTTATTCAACTAAAAAATAATGAACAAACCAGCTCGAATAAGTTTACTGGACGTGATTAAAAGCGAAATTCATGCGGCTAAACGAGTAATTGAATATCATCTTACTTCATAATCGTAATTTTGATACGATATCAATTGTAATCAACTTTGTGCAGTGAGAAATTATACTCAAATTTTGCAAGATAACATCACTTACTTCCAGAAAACGTTTTGCACTCGCGTGATTTACATGGGAGAATATTTCAGCGATTCCGAAGTTTTCCAACAAGTACAAAAAACCGTTCTGAGTTACCCACAATTAGCGAAATATTACAAAACTTGTATATTGTGCTTCATTGACAGGAATTCGAACAACACGTCGTGAAACACATTTTGAACAATTACGAATGCGATTTTTCTGGAGGGCTGATACTCGTGTACCCAAAGTATTTCATCTCTTTAATCGAGGTATATAATGATTATACAATTCATGTTTTTCCTCTGTAAACAAAAATTATACCTATACCTATATGAACAGTAAATTATTATGGTACAAGTTGAAAAAGTAATCGATTTTTTTCACGAGTGGAAAAAGAACAGTTTTTTTCACTAGTGGACCAATATTTTTTTTTCCACGAGTGGCAAAAACCGTGGAAAACACAAAATAGTGGAAAAAGCCGTCATTTTTTCGATGATTCATCTGATGAGGAAAAAACGTTTCAGGCTTCAGAAGAGTTCATTCTCAGACAGTTTCAAGCCGCGCTTAAAAACACCAAAATTGAACTCGGGCGAATGATCGTGCTGTCTTCCCAGCATCATATTAACAATGTGAATTTATAAATTCAATTGAGTGTATAACCAAAAAGTGGCAAGTGCTAAACCGATAAGGTTCATTTCTTCATGTATTTAAGCGAGATCATGAACCTTACCAAAATGGTACACACCTTTCGAATTTTTCACAATTTTATTTTATAAACTAATTTTCGAAATTCCAAGGTTTATTTTCGTGAATGGTACACAGTTTCCGCGACGCCAAAAGCTCAAAAAAGAAAACTGGAAACTTTTTCTCCGGAAGAAATCGAATCGCAAATATCTTCGTGCGTGACGAAAATTCACAAGTTCAGCGAATGTTTGAAGGAAAATATAGACCATGCCCCTGTAAACTTTTCGAGCTATCACTTTATTTTCGAAGTATGTAGATGTTTGGAGGAAATTGATGAAATCATTTTCTGCAGCTGTCTGAAAAACGTTTCGAACTGGTAACGAATCCTGACTTTGAAAAACAAGCATCCCCGTTTCTTCCCGAAAGTGCAGCGCTGCAATTTTTACTGTCGAGAAACGAGACATCAATTCTCCCTGATGTCAGAGAGCACGTAAAGTGGTACTTTAAAGTCCCAGTTGCGAGATTTTACAATGGTCAGTGGAAACGAAAATAAGTTGACGTTTTTCTTTTTTTAAATGCGAATGCGATCGATTTACAAATTTAATAGCGAGAGTTATAATTAATTTACAGCTTTTTGTAGATGAAAAACAATGGATTTGATTAGATCATTCTGGATTTTGGAAATTCTGGAATTTCGAAACGTTGAATTTGGCGTTTACGAGTTTTGGAATTTTGGGAAAATACAGAATCTGTTTGAGTGAATCGCATTTTTTGTTTGTGCTTTATGAAATAGATTATTTATGAATATTTCGAATTTGAATGCCAAAACTTATCCAGTTTGTAGAATTTCGAAATTTGAGAATTAAATTACATTTTTTAGAATTGAAAAAATATGTATTAGAAATGAATGACTGAAAAATGATATAATTGAAAGTTTATAATGTTATTAAAGTTATTGAAATTCGAAAATTTTGAATTCGTAAAGTTGAACAGTCAAGAAGTCAAAAAGTTGTAGTGGAATATTAAAAACTTAGAATTACAAACAAAATATAACTTTGATAATGTCTAAATCAAAATCTCAGAATTTCGGAATTTGGGGAAATAACAATTCTGAACGCTGTAAATCATAAGTATGCAACTCTAATAAATTAAAAATTTTGACTGTTAAAAACTCATGAATCCAAATTTTCAATTTAACACTGTCACTGCAAAATTTTTAATTACAGAAATTCTGAATTCGAATGTAATAGTGATACCAAAGTCTTATGAAAAAAACATTTCGAGAAGTTTCAGAGAAATAAAAAATTAGAGTATTATTGAATGAATTAAAAATTTTCGGAAATCTGATTTCGTAATTACACATTTTCAACCGTCAGAACAGCATAAAATTTATGAAAACTATTAAAATAGATTGCAACTGTTTTCTTAATTCGATATCAAAATTAAAGCATTCAAAATAACGGAAAATATTCAGATTCGTGAAAAATCGAAGTGTCTAATTTTCGAATTCCAACGATTCAAAAATTAGATAAATTCTGAAAAATGTTCAAAAGATTCAAAATTTAATACTTCAAATTTCGAAAAATAAAAAAATTCAGAACCTCAATTTTCTGTTCAAACATTTTCACCCACAAATTTTAGAAGATGTTGAATTTGAATACACAACCATACCCCAAAATACGACGATGCAAAAAATTACAAAGTGTAATAAAATACAACTTTCGAAACAGTTACGTAAAATGAAAAAACTAAAATTGAAACTGCATTTTTCGGAAAATGCGATAAGAATAATCCGATGTGAAAATGCAAGGACGTGTTGATTCGAAACGAAAAACTGTCTGGAAATACGATAAAGAACTGCGTAGGTGTGAATAAAAATGATTATTTATTCCTGAATATTTACAGTATTTATAAATACGCCTGTATAGAAAAGAAACACCACGTCTTTGAATCGAAGTACATGAAATGTATACGTGAGATTTCAATGTACACGCTAAAACGTAAACGGCAAGTTATGTCGAGTCAGCTGAGGCAGTTTGTATACATTTGTTAAGTCTGTCCTACAATCGATTCGTGGCTTCGAAACTTCACGCTCGTGATTTATGCCAAGTGTCTCCGGGATTCGTCGGAATCGTGTCTAGAACGTATCAAGCAAATTACATTTATACGTGTCCCGGAGAGGATCTGACCAATTTTTTTCAACCAACATCCAAGAAAGTACAGACGCACGCACGCGCGAAAATATAAGTCCAGGGAAACATCTCACTGTGGAAAGTAAATCTTATTTTGAAATGCAAATTTTTCAGAGCAGCGCTCGAATTTTATTCGTGGCTTAACTTCGGCATCTTTTTGTGTGTTATTTTCGAATCGGATGGAAGCTGTTTCTCCGGGAAGAGTCGAAATTTCGAATTTCGAAGTTTTAAAATGATCAAATTTGAATTTTATTTTTTTTATTGTGAATTTTTTTTTATCCAGACATTGTTTTCGAAAATGTTGCATTTTGAAACAAGATTTATTTTTCAGGCCTCTTATTTTGTTTCGATCCGAATGGTTCATTCAAGTCGAACTTCAATTTTTGCTTAAAATCAATTTCAGAAATGAAAAATGTTTTCGTATCAACCTAAAAATTTTATAATACACTGAAGCAAAAATTTACTGCCATCTCAAATGTTCCACTCGAATCCCAAAATTTTCAGGACGATTTATTCCGATTTTCATCGCAGATTTTTTCGATGATTGCTATCCATTTTGCAAAAAATCGAAAATCGAATACCTACTTACATCTTAACGTGTTCCCTAACGTTAACCTTCAAGGACGATTTCTACGAGTTCCTTAGTCGAATCAGGGTCGTGTATAAAAAATTACCTCCACGCGACGCTATGAATATTGATGATTCGAGAGCATTTTTTATTCACCAGTAATGCAATTTTAGGTTCGATAGAAAATTTGTCATTTGCTGGTTTTAACGCGGTCGTTTTTTATTGCAGAGACAATTTGGCCGCCGCCTTGCGACTTCACGCCTTACGATGTTGTCGATAATTTTGACAAGTGATGGAGAAAAAAGTTTTTTCATGGGGTTTTTGGAAGAAATAAATTTTGGGGCTCGGGGGTGACGAGAAGTTTTGTCGTTAATTTTTTAGAACACTTTTTAACGAAGACAGTAATTTTCCGGCGATTTACGTGCGTTTAAGGATTCGGGAAAATACGTATAGCGATTTCCTGCACTTTTAGCGTCATTACTGTCATTAGTGTCCATTGAATTTGAGTGTTTCGCAGGTGTTTGAAGGTTTTTTAATTGCGACGCATACTTGTAGCGTAATGAAGCTACAAGTATGCGGAATGTTACTGAATGTGTTTTGAGAAATTATTTTTGGTGAATTTTGTCAA
>JAPYZK010003661.1:0-11543 GCA_030522785.1 Platygaster equestris
GGTACGTTCCCCCAAGGGTAGCATCCCTACTTTTTGAATTTAAGCTCGCTAGAGGTCCCCCCACCATATCCCAAAATATCTTTCCATCACAAATTTTTTTTTCCTATCACCTATACAGATCTTCTAATTTGACTGGACTATGATATGAATGTAGGTTTTTTTTCTGTGGAAAGTTCGTTGGAACACAAGGCGAGAGCTCACACGAGAACCTGGGTGTCGTAATCGTTACGTGAGAAAGTAACCGATGCCCCGGTTCTCGGGTCATGGGTCACTCGATGCCTACCTCCCGGGGAGAAGAAATCAGGACTGGTTTTGAATTCTGGTTTCTTGCTTCAAGTACTGTGCAGAATAAATCGTGATCGTTGTTGTATATACTTAATGACCGCTCGATACGATGTGTAAACATTTTTCGTGCGTAATTGTTTTCGCACTTTATTTTGAATTGTTTCATCTATCTTTGTTTATGGACAGACGTTCAATAATGTATAATAGGAGATTCTTCATATTGAGTTAATGCCCGATCGTATCAGAAATTAGGATTTTTCGTGGTAGGAGACGGGCGGAAAATCGCCCTAGAGCCGAAAAAATTTTTTCAGCCCTAGGGCAGAAAATTTAATCGGGCTTCATTGATCGAATTCGATCGATGCGAACTTCCGAGACTTCAAGGGTGAAGTTTGCATCGATAACTTTAAGTTCGGACTTCATTTCGGAAACTGTAAGTTTGAAGTTCAATTTTGCAAGTTCAAGCCAGAAATGAACTCCCGAAATTTCAAGGGTGATGTTTATATCGACATTTTCAAGTTTGAACATAAAATTGGAAACTTCCACTTTGAACTTCATTTCGGAAACTTCAAGTTTAAAGTTCAATTTTGCAAGTTCAAGCCGAACTTCCGAAACTTCAAGGTTAGAATTTATATCGAAGATTTCAAGGTAGAACTTGAATTTTTGAACTTCAAGTTCAAATTTCAATTTGGAAACTCTATTTGAAGTATTATAAATACTTTCAATAAAAAAATTTTTCGAACATTTTCATAATATCATTTTCTTCGTTAAAATGGTTTGTCCTGATTTGGACATCGCAAGCCCTCAAAATCCAAAATTTTCATTCGAAAAATCCTCAACTTTGATACGAAAGTTTCTGATTACACATGATTTAATACAAAAATTAAAAAAAAGAAAAAAAAACCGATTCTCAGTTTTATCGGAATATCATCGCACCCTATTTTGCAGGAAAATATATTCCATCAACAATAAAACAAAAGAACTGACTAGGATAATACTTTCATTTTGCAGGACAATATATTCCATCAACAATAAAACAAAAGAATTTAACAGGATAATACTTTCATAAGTCACAGGCAATTATTTACTACACTGTGTCCATTGTACTGTCCCCGGCACATAAAAGAAGACTAGTTACCTGCTTTGATAAACTTATCTCGTTGATGAACCGTGGTACGAAAAAATTTCTAATATTTACAGGAAATGGAAGCGAAAAAGTCAGGGCTTTGGGCTAGATGGGCACTTTATCTACACACGGAACTTTCCTCGATATTCGTTTCGTACACCACAGTAATTTCGATTGAGCCTCAACGAAATATGGAAAAGTAATAACAGTAAAATATCATCAAGCCAGAAAAAATTCATATGATCCTTCTCCGGAAGGAAATGGAATTAATCAAGGCAATCTACTATTCCCTGAGAATTTCTTACTATCCGAGCTTTTGAATGAAGAGGAGCCAAGAAAAATCTCTGGTACACTTTTCAATTAGCCGTAAAAAAATTTGTGAGCTCCACGACTGCATAATACCAAACATTTTTCGACTTTTCTTATCTCGACTCTTCACCGCGAGAAACGAAAGACGAGCTCCCTTTTCAGCATAATAATTACAGAACTGCACTGCGGATTTAGTTGATTTATGAGATCTCATTAGCGATTTTACGTTTCGTTATCAAAGTCTCCTGCTTTCCGCTGAAGTCGACGACCTTGATTCTCCAAGAGAAATTGAGACAGGAATGTCATTTCAGAATCCTTTACTAAACGTCCTTTGATTTCGTGAAAGAGATTTCGAAGGGACTAGCTTCAAAGCCAATAGCGGAAATAATAGTGGATTTTTGGGGACAAACATCCTACGAATTGAAGAAAAAAAGTTACTAGCAATGCGATTAGAATTTTCGATCATCTAAAACCTGCAGAATTCTCAAATCATTGAAATTTTGAAATCTTATGAAATTTTGGGAGAATCCTACATAATTCTTTCATTGAAAAAAATTATACAATATAAAAATAGAATCCGAAAGAAATTTGTTAAAATTCAGCAGCAATACGACTAGAACCTTCGTTAAAAATCTGTAGAACTCTAAAATCATTTAAATTCCAATATTCTACAAAATTTTAGAATCTTTTCGTTGAAATTCTATATAATTTTTGAAATAAAAAAAAATTAAACGAAAAAATAGAATTCTATAGTATTTTGCAAACATTCAAAGGCGATGCGACTAGAACTTTCAATCGTTAAAAATCTGCAAAATTCTGAAATCATCCAAATTCCAAAATTCTATAGAATTTCGAAATTCTATATTCCTTTCAATTCTACACTCGATTTGAAATTTTTTAACCAAAACCCTCCAGAGTGTCTCCTACCTACATCTCCTTGGCAAGTTCCACGTCTTCGCAATCGCATTGCCCCGCGATACAATTTTCCACCGCGAACACCAACTTTTATATACCTGCTCGCAGACAATCAAAGCTGCCCCGCGCTTCTTTTTCTTTTCAAAAGATCATAAAAACTCGAGGAAGTTTGCGTAGTGGGCGGAAGTAATTGCGGTTTTGTACAAGAATCGCGTGCGAAATAAAGTTCTTGGCGTTGGAAAGAATTAGCATCGGCATCGGTGGCCCCTGCGGCTCGTAGCGCCGGGCCTTTGGATTTTATGGATCCCATTTAGTGCCGAGCGGACAGCAGCGTTTATAACCCGAAATACAGTCGAAAGCAATAAAGCTACAATATCCAACGCGAGATAACGTCCTGTCCCCGCCAGTGATTTGTAGCCTGTCTATTGATTTTAGCTGCAATGTCTATCTTCGCTAGGAACTCGCGGATATTGCTGCTTCGAACGTGCCCGTGTGTCATGTGCCTATATATAACGAGGTCTCGGGAGTCATCAACAGTTTCGGAACACTGACATTGGAAAAAAAAGACTTGAAAAATCTATAAAGTTTTCCACTTCCATTTATGGAAGTCAAATAAGTAATGGCCGAAAAAACGAGTTTTTCAAGTATTTGTCATTCAATTGTTTATCGTCGATGACTGAACAATGTTTCGTTTCATTAGTCATCTGTACATTGTTTGAAGATTTGTTGATGATTTTTGGTTTAATTTCGATTAATTGAATTACGGCACGAAGGAATTACGAACCCTCGAGCTGTAATCCAACCTCAAAGAAGCAGAACCCTATGGACAAGAAACGCAATCAATTGAACCTCACTACATTACACCGGAACCTTTCTACAGCTGGTCTTTGTTCATCATAAAAATGGCGATACCACCCGTAACTGCGAGGCACTAAACCAGCAAAGTGCTATTAAACTCTAACAAGCGCTACTAACGATGCGTTTTAACACGTTCCCGCGAGCTGCAACCGGGAAATGAACGCTGCATTCGGGACTAGCGTGGATTCTGGTTTCTACGCCTCCTACGAAAGCTCTCATGGAGTTAAAATAAGAAATGTCATTCGGCAGGTGGCATGAAATTCAACATTGTCGGCGTCATGAATCTACTGTTATTCGAGGATCAATAGCAGATTTATGGGAATGCTTTGATATGATTTTTCATGATTTTTGAGTAATCGAAATATGTTATTATGATATATAATATGGTGTTCGTAGAGATTTTTTTATGTGAAATCGGGAAAACTCTCGAGCGTGTTGAGAGAACTACGAGATTTTTGAGAATACTGCAGAATATTCTCAATTGATTCGATGAATCATGTTATATTTCCGGACAATCTCTTAATTCATCATAAGTTTTTCAAAGTTTCCTTTCACTGGAATTACTGGGAAATTATGACAGAGCTTTGAAAGTTTTGAATGGAAATGACTGATTTGTCATTTTCTTAGTTGCGATTTCGGAAAATTGAGTCAGATTACTGTGAATTTCTATGAATGATTGGAAATTATGAGAAAGAATCAAAAAATTTTGTACGATATTCGGCATAATCTTCCGAAATTGACATACCTTTCGAGAATTAAAAAAATTTTTTAAAGATTTCAGAAAATTCATACACAATTTCGATAATTTTGCGAAAAACATCGAGGTTTTTGAGTATAGCTGAATATTTTTTATTTACCCTTCAAAATTCAATGCATTTTTTTAGTGAATTTCAAGGTACTGGAAAATTGTGAACTTCATCGATATCTTTGGTTAGTAATGCATCATTTTTTTCATAATTCAACATCCAATTCCAAACTTTAAAGCAAGTACTCCATAATAAATAGCTGAGAAATGACTGCAATTTCTCTCAAAAATTCACGACGTCAAAAAAATTATTGGGAAATACAAATTAAGCTTAAGCTAAGACATTTTCAAAAGTTTGAATAAGAAGTTGAAAATTGTCGTAAATTTTGAACTCACTGATGTTTCGAAAACTCACACAAAATTCTCCGTATTTCGAAAAACTGACAAAATGAACTGCAGGTGCAACAATTCGCAAAAACAATAAGACGTGACAATAAATTTTCCACAATCAACGAAAACTCCCAAATTCCCGTAAGTTTTTTTTTTTTAATGGGACCACACTTTCAATCCATCTCAGCATCAAAAACTCAATACTCATAAGAATCATACAAAAATTCAAGTAATTCCAAACTTCTTTCATAAAACTCATGCCACATTCATAATGAAAAAAAAAAAAAAAAAAAAAACGATTCCCAATTTCAGTATCTTCTAAAACCTCCCACATTCTCTCACACACCCCAAAATAGAAACCCACTAAGTGCACCACAAACGATCTCTGGAATAACACTGCCCCCTCCCCTAAAAAAAAAATCTCCATCACGAGACTAAACAAAGCCGGGTAACAATCGGGAACACGAGCGGCGTTATTTCGGTGGCGGATTATTCAGCGCCATCAGCTTTGTCAACTTGGTATTAATTAGTCTTCTCGCGGTCGCCATCTTCAGCTCGCAACTAGCGCACAGTGCCATAATTACCGGCGCTAACTACCAGCACTGTTGGCCCGGCTCACACGTCGCGGATCCCTTTGTCTCGAGTTTGCCCATTCGCCGGGCGACGTACGTGAACACATATGAATAACCATGCACAAGAGAGCGAGAGAGAAAGAGGCAGAGAGAGCACAAATAATCCCCCGCTCGATGCTCTTCCCGCAACAGGTCCGCCCGAGAGCTTTTCTCCCTAGTCGATACACAAACGCCGCCGCTATTATTCTCCTTTCACCGTCCCATTTAAATGGCTGCAATTACATAAACTACGGCGCTCTCGGATATTTCATATAAGCCCCGACCTGGAAAGGGACAACGAGTCAAAACAATGTAAGATTTATTGCCATTCATGGGCCTACGTCGATACTCGGGTACATGTGAATTATAGCGATTGGTGTTTCTTCGGGTATGACGGGCGAGGACCGATGAGAAGGGTTGATTTCGACTATTTTTATGTGCAGGGAGAAAACAGTATAGTTGCCCCAACCATATAAATAGTAACATTTGCACTAATTATATCTGTGGTTTATACAATTATAGATGTCGTCGTACCAACTATATATGTAGTTGTACAAACCACATACATGGTTGGCCCGAATGTTACTATTTATATGGTTGAGGCAACCATATTTTCTTCTCCTTGTAGACGTTTGAGATGTATCATGGAATACGTAGAAACTGGGGCGAAAATGAGCGGACTCGATGTTCTTGTATAAGTATAGCTCGTAATTTGAGATTAACGTGATCGAGGAATATTCATTCTCAAACTACTATTAATTCCTTGAAGGAGTGTTTTTTATAGTCATCAGTGTTACTGATGACATTACAGAGATGATTTTATGTGGAGAGACTATTGAAGAGTCGACGACCTACGAGAAGGGAAAAAGAATCTTTGAGTTGACTCCCTGATTCTCCCAGGATTGCCAGATTTCCAAGTCATGTGGACACCTCGAAGACAAAGTGCAACGGCGAAGTTGGAGGCAAGATTCCAGTCACGCAGTCTCCCACAATGCATCGAGGTCGAGGCGCTCGCCGGATGCAGAGCTTGGCCGAGTGACTGTGCCCTCCTCGCCGTAACGTACGTGTATTCCTCGCTACAACGCTAGGTACGCTCGTCTCCCTGATTTATTGTATACACTACCACTGTCTTACGAAAGAGTGGGAAATAGCTGAGAGAAGAAGACATATGTGACTACAAGGACCAATTTTGTGATTTCAGATGAATTCTAAGGGTTCAGTGATAACAAGGCAAGGGGCTTCTTCCTACGTTTAGGGGTTTTTTGGACTTTTAGGGGGATGAAGTTTTTAGGGAGAAAATTTGAGAGAACGAAGAATATTCGATTCCGGATTAGACATTAAGTTCCTAACATTACGAATTCTGAGAAATTGAGTTCAGAGTCTTTTATACACTCTAGTCCAAAAATTTGAAAACTAGAACTCTGGAATTTCTGAAATTCCTAAACATTTCAGAATTTAGGGTATTACATTTTCAATTGACTATCATGCAAGTCTTGAATGCCCGAACGTTTTCAATTCCCGGATACATGAAATTCTAGAAATCAATTTCTAGAATTTGTACTTTATAATTCTGAAAATTGATAAAATTTTAAATTTCGGAATTTTGAACGTTGTTATTTATTAAATTCGGAGATTTTGAGAACTCTGTTTATTGAGAATTCAGAGTAACGAGTCTTCGAAGGTATCGATTCCAATTTCCGAATTTTTCTAAATCATAAATTTGTAAACTCGAAAAATTTCCTATGTTGGATACATTGGAATTGAAAATGTTCCCAATCTGTTTCGCAATATCAAATTTTACAATGTACAAACTGACGAATTTCGGTAATTCTAATTCATAAATATAATAATTATCCCGAATTTCTAATTCTTAATTCACGAAATTTCTCAAATGCGAACAGGAAACTGATTCAAATCCTCAAATTCGTTAAATTTTAAACATTACCAACTTCTTTGGAATACCGAATTTTTGATGTTCAAATTTTGCAGTCTTAGAATTTATAAATTTCCAAGTACTCATAAAACATTTCTCAACTCTGGCATAATATTTCGAACTTCAAATTTAGAATTCATAATTGCTAGATTTTTGGAATGTCTCGAAATTTGAGTATTGTTACAATTCCGAATAACAGATTTTATTTTCCAAATCTATAAATCGTGGACGATAAAAAGTTTTGAATTTCAGTCTCCTCGAATTCAAAAATTTTCAATCGCAATCAAAAATGTTAGGATCTGATTTCTGTTTCAACGAAATATCTAAAAAATCAGAATTTTCAGGTGGCATAAGACGGATTTCAGAAAAAAATAACTTTCTAAAATCCGAAAGTCTTTGGATTCTGGGCTACTAAAAATTTTACAAAATTTGCAAATTTTTAAATCGCAAATAAAAATGTCAGCTTCCGAATTTCATTTACAACCAAATATTCAAAAAATCTTCGAATTGGTTTAAACAATTTTTTACGGACAAATACTAATTTCATAGGCGAACTGCGCTGTATCTCATTATTTCCACATAAAACTTTATAAATTCTCTGTATAGTATTCAACAAATTCACACAACATCGAAACCTGAAAGGATGCGATATTTCTTTTTAAATGTCGTTCTTATTCTACTCATTAAACACATTCGAGTTCAAAATAGAAAAACGAACCGTTCAAAAATTCCCAATTAAATCCGTCACCACAAACAGATTCATACGATCCCAAAACGAATCATCTGTATCAAAGTTGAATCCACCAATTCTCCTCAATTTCACACAGAAAGTATCGTCTGTATCCCCCACAACTGTAAAAGCCCTCCGAGTTCGCGAATCGGGTAGATACGAGGCGCGTCCTTCCCAAGCACGCGGGTATTTCCCTCCTTGACTTTGATCTCCGGATGATTATGTCATTATGCGAGATCTTTCCGGGAAAGGGAATAACGCCGCGCAGAAATGCCGGCAATGCGGGGAAGAAGTGCAAAGAGCGACGAGGGGAGATCGACCCTTCGGCCGATTGAACGGTCGGGCGACGGCATTCCGGCTGCCGGTTTACGTTTGTCATTTGACACACGCGCTTTTTGCCCCGGGACTTGGCATTCGACGTCCCTTCGTGCCCGAAGGCGCTCACGGCCTCTTTGCGCTCTTAATTACCGTCCAAAGGGGCGAATTCAATCGGTTCGGTGAATAGCACCGATAAAGTCGTTTTTCTGCATGATAAATCGATCGATAACCACATTCCAGAGATGGTGATAATTGAATTAGATTGATGGATGATAATGAATTCGATCGACGGTAAACAATAGACGATTGTCTTTTTAGATGACGAGCATGGATCAATAGTCTAGTCAAGTTCCTCTGGAGGCGATCGTCTGCCAGGCAATCATTTAAAAAGGAGTCGTCTACATCTATCGTTTGACAGGCGATATATTTTTAATAATCGATTGATAAACGATCATAGATGGTCATGTTTTGTATTGTCTGTACGCATGGACATTCTGAACTATTTTTCGAAATTACGTAACGTCAAAGTATGTAAATTTTGTAATTTCTGTCGTCAGAAGTTCACAATTTTGTGAAATTTTCCGGAAATTTTCGGAAATTTCCGGAATTCGGATATCTAAAAATTTGAAATCAGTAAA
Source organism: Platygaster equestris (assembly GCA_030522785.1). Classification (NCBI taxonomy): domain Eukaryota; kingdom Metazoa; phylum Arthropoda; class Insecta; order Hymenoptera; family Platygastridae; genus Platygaster; species Platygaster equestris. The sequence goes on from JAPYZK010003661.1 coordinate 8,856, forward strand.
ACTCCCTGAATATTTAAAATACCGGAATTTTGAGAACTGACAGAATTTCCGGAACTACAAAACTTGAAAACTTCACGATTTTTTTAAACTAAGAATTGAAAGACTTAACAATTCTCGAATTTTTTAGAATACACAACATTCAGAGCTTAGAAAAGTCTGGAAATTCTGAGCTCCAAAATTCCAAAATTTTACAAAACTGTGATACTTTCGGAATTCAGAAACTTCGACATTCTTTGGAACCTCAACATTTTTAGGAATTTTCCAAGAAGGTGAAAATTTTGGGACTTCACAACTTTTGACTTGTCTGAAAATCTATAACTTTATAATCCGTCCAAAGTGAAAAATTTTTAAACTTTGTAATTTTCAAATTCTTCACATCTCAAAACTTTCGAAGTGTCTAAGACTTCGAGAATTCTACGTTTTCACAACTTAGATATATTTTTACTCCTATAACTACTCTGAAATTCTCAAAACTTTCGAAATTCCAAAAGTACAGAACTTCAAACATTTCTATAACTGTAAAATACTCGAAACTCCGAAAATTTGAACAAAAATCCTAAGCTTGAAAGCTTTGACATTGTTTGAAATTTCAAAAAATGTAAAACTTTGGAACTTCAAAATTCTTCAAAACTTCATAACTCCAGAACTTCAGAAAACCATAATCCTTTGGAAATTATTAATCCCAAAAATTCCGAATCCACGATTACTGGAGTATTTTCACTATCCCACTTAGTATTTTTGCTTCCAACTTTATAATTTTCGAATGAATAATATAAATACAATCATTACCTCGAATTATCAATCGACTTAATTCAGAATTCATAACTAATATTCCTGTCATGCATCCAAAAAATTTGGTCAAGTTTCAAACAACTCCAAGTTCTTCAATTTAATGCGAACATTTCTAACTATCTTCATAATTCGGGAAGAATTTTGAAGAAATTCCCGAATCCGAAAATCTCGAACATCCCCGAAAGTTCTGAATAATTTCGAAGAAATTCTGCCTTGGAAATTTTCCATGATTTCAAAATATTCTAAAATGAATCCCTCATATGCTTGTTTATATTTCGTTATATTTTTATGTCATACATCTCTTTTTGTTGTATAATTTTGATAATCAATAAAATATGAGCATAACTCATGCAAAAAATTTCATCCTCATTGATATTTCAACAAACTCAACCAGTTTCGAACAATTTCGGAAATTCCGAACGACACGCCAAAAATTTCCCTCAAAAAACCGTCCAACCTCCACATAGTCGTCGGCCTTCGGAAGTCTTATCCGATGTACTGAACGTACGAACGAAAGCGAAAAAACGTGTTTTCGACTGTCTCGAGTCTCCCGTGAGTCGGCCCTAACTACTTAAGCTGATCAATGCGAGCAACTTTTTGCGGGACTGCCGCGACACGGCCTGCGAGAGCGACGTTCCCTTCGTCGGCGGGTTTTTGTCCCGCGCCACCCGCGACTACGCGCCTTCGCTTTATGCCGATACCTGCCCGTACCGCGGACAATAATTTATATCTGCAGTTACGTACGCACGTCGGCCGCCGTTATTTGTGGCCTCCCTTTGACGTCTTTATGGACCGGGGAAATATGTATAAACGCGTTAAGCGTATCATAGGCCGTAGAGCTTCCACGGGCACTTCGCCTCCCCATTGAAAACGCCGCAAAAACATTTCCAACGCTAATGAGCAAACTCGCGTTTGCAACTTTTACGCAGGGAAAAGGGGGAGGGGCAAATTAATCTAATTATTCACACGTGCCTGTTCGTTTTTGCCCTCGCTTGCAATTTGCAAATTTTTTTCTTCATTGCTAAATTAGCGATCGAGGATGAGGAAGGGAGAATAATGATGATAAGTGCAATTTTTAGTAATGAGATAAATTTGGAACTGATTGTATGATTTTAGGACAGAATTTTTTTTTCTACGAGAAAAATCATTTAAATTGATATTGTAACGAATGGGAGCATGAATTTTCCACTTGCCCTTTTTTTTTAATTTTTCATCGATCTCACGTGGTAAGATCGGTGAAATCTATCCTACACTATTAATATTGCAGCCATTTTTCAATAGTATGCAAATATACATATAGAAGTATTCACAAAAGACAGAGTAAGTTATTGGCACATTAGAAATGTAAATGATCGCGGAGTTGGTGGGAATAAGAGAAAACGGTGTCGAAGCCAATAATAATAACCGCTAACGAGTCCGAAGTGACTGCGAAATTGGCTTAGAGTTGGATTCATTAACACTTGAGCGAAATGAGCGCGCTGCGATAGCAAGTATAAATCATGAAAAAAAGCCACTGCGGTGCTCGTATACATAATGCGGGTGCGGTATTTTTCAATGTGCCGCATGATACCATTAAGTCGGACGCGGTGCCAGATTTGTGTATGCTGGCGCGTGTTTGGATCGGTAGTGTTCATTTTTTATCGCAATTATCTGTTTTCAGTGACTTTTGGGGTCTTCATACTTCATTCGTTTTGTTCTATCCATCGAATATTACCGGAAATTGTTCAATCTGACAAATATTTGATAATAAAATATGTTCGGAAATCTCAAGTAAATAAAACGAAAATTTTCGAAATAATTCCGAAATGACCAGAAATTTCAGCCGAATCTACAATATAATTCTTTGTTAATCTTCCACAATATTAGAAATTGGAACCAAAGAAAACTAGAAAATTT
>JAPYZK010003662.1:0-11540 GCA_030522785.1 Platygaster equestris
ATTTCCAAGTTTTTGAACATTCTCAAAAAATTCAAAATTCCAACATTTCAAAAACTTGTAAAATTTCCGAAACTTCCAAAACTACAGAACTTCATAATTCTTCGACAATCAAAAATTCCAAAGCTTTATAAGTTCCAAAACTTCATTATTTCGAAATTTCAAAGTTCTACATTTTCGAAAATTTCGAAATTTCTAGACTTAAAAACTTCAAAATACGTACAAAGTTCGAAAATTGCAGAGTTTCCAGACCGTATTTCAAAACCTTGAGTTCTGATCTTCAAAAATGTCCAAATTCAATAATTTCCAACCTTTGAAATTCTAAGACTTCTATATTCCAATATTTTCAGGACCCCTTATATTTCCGAAACGTCAAAATTCCAATTTATTACTCATAACATTTAATTAAGAGACCGCCTAAAATCTTTGCATCAGGCCCCGAAAAACCTAGGGACGGCCCTGTCCGTGACTTCCATTATGGTAGTCAATGGGAGTCATGAGAATCATGACTCCCAGTTTGATTCCCAAGTTGACTCCCAGAGTGAACCACCCCTCGGAAAATTCGATAGTATGCAAATTTGCATAGATTTCATATCCTTATCAAATTTTGTGAGTATTTTATAGAAATTTATATCCAAGATTCATAATAGTTCCAACAAATAACGCAAATTTTGATTTTATTCTCAAAAAATCTTCAATATTTTAAAATATCCAAGAAAACGTAACACACGAACGAAAATCATAATTTCAGTCCGTGAATTTCCCGACGATGATTCGAAATATTGTATTTCCATTGCAAATATTTTCTTAAACGTTTTTGAAGAAGAAAATTGTGCAACACTTATAAAATCAACGACAAACTCGCGTAGGCCGTGTTGGTTACTGGGACAAGGGTGTTGATGATCGGGTCTTAGGCGCAATTTGTTTCGAGTTCTCGGGGAGCTTTGTGTTCATGCTTCGTAAGCATCGGGTCGCGAGTTAACAAGCGGGAAACAAGTCTATTCGAGATTGTCATTTGAATGCTCGGGAGAATAATTGAGGAGAGCGCGCGCGTCGGCGATACTCGAAGAATATCCCAACGGTACTACACGAACGGAAGCCGTTCGAAGTGTCGCAACAAAACGGCGCCCGTGTAATTGCGCTCCAAAACTTGACGCAACTTCAGATTCGCGAGCGCGATTCGATGAAATTTATTCTCCCTGATCTTCATCTGGACGCGAAATAACGTTATTGCGATCGCCAGTGCGCTCGATGTAGATTTCAAGGCGAAAACGGAGCAACGGTCTTAAATTGAAAATTAGCTTAGGGAATTTTGTACGAACTTTTTTTGGAGTTTGGAAGATGCGAAATTTGAGTCGAGCAAATTTGAGCCATGCGGGAAACCGTTTGAAAAAGGTTTTTTTTACCCTGCTGGGTCATTAGCAAGGTTGTGCAATGATATAACATTGCATATCATTGCATTACCATTACAGCGATCAGAGTCTTTCAAATATAATGAGTTCGAAATTACAATTTAGGAAATGTTGAAAAAATTTAGGAATTTTAGAGAAACTTTAACAATTTTCAACAATCATGTACGAAATTCCGAAAATTTTTAAAAATGACGAAGATTTCGAAGAATTTAAAAAATTTTCACGAAATCCGCATATTCTCAGAAATGTCAGAAGTTTTTGAGAATAACATGATTTCTAAATATTCTCGAAAACTTGAACATACATTTGGGAAATTTTTAACGATTCCGAAAATTTTCAAAATTTTGAACCATTTTCAAAATTTTAGAAAATTTTCAAAAGTTCCAACACGTTCCAAAAATGACATAATTTACAAAAATTTTCAAGAACTTCAGCTTTTTTCAACAATTTTGAAAATTTTGAACATTCTCAAAAATTTGGGCAATTTGAAAAAATTTTAACTATTTTCAAGACTGGGAAAATTTTTTAAATTTTACAAAATTGAAAAAATTCCAACAATTTCCAAAAATTGAATGATTTCCAAAAACTTCAACAGTTTCCAACAATTTTGGAAATTTTGGAGAATTTCGAAAATTCCAAAAAATTTCGAACATTGTAAAAAATTTAACAAAATTTGAAAAATTTCAACAATTTACGAAAATTACATAATTTATAGAAATTTTTAAAAACTTCAACAATTTTCCACAATTTTAGAAATTTTGAAAAGGTGTATTAATTCTCAAAAATTCCGGAAATTTGCGAAAATTTTAACCATTTTCAAACCTTAGAAAATTTTCAATTCCATAAAATTGAAAAAAATCCAACACTTTCCAAAAATTACATAATTTATAAAAGTGTTCGAGAACTTCAACTATTTTCAACAATTTTGGAAATTTTGAACATTCTCAAAAATTAAAAATTTTAAATATTTTCAGTACTTTGGAAAAATTTTTTAAATTTTACAAAATTTAAAAAATTCCAAAAATTTCCAAAAATTAAATAATTTCCAAAAACTTCAACAGTTTCCAACATTTTGGAAATTTTGGAGAATTTCGAAAATTCCAAAAAATTTTCAAAAATTACGGAAATTTGCGAAAACTTTCAGAACTTTCGAAATTTCAATCTTAGGCAGTAATATGCAATCTTATATCATTCCTCCAGACCCAGCAGGGCAGACGATCGATCGTCTATAAAATTATTGTATGAGAAAAATTGCAAATTGCAAATTGTTTGAGTGTTTCTCATAAATATGAAAATAGATCTTGAAATTTATCAGAAATTTATAAAAATTATGAAGGAATCAGATATTCTGTAACGCTTCAGGCATATGTGGTTTATATTTATCTTCCAAGATTACAGAATTCCGTGAAAAAATTTTTCAAACCTTAGAAATATTTTAAAATTGGTAAAAGAAATCGTTGGAAGTTATTTTGAAATTTGTATAACAATATTTGATTTCCATCCCTACATATGTTACGAATTTTGAAATTGTATTCATAAACAACCAACGTTATTTTATCCTTCAAAACACTCCCCTTCACGTTCGAAAATTCCTTTAAAAAACGCCCGATCTACTTCTTCCAGAAATTCTCTGAAATGATTGTTCATTATTCTAATGAACAACGTAAATGACAACAAAACCATGTTATTTCCATGCACTTAGCATTGTTCATTTTGGTCCAGAGCGTCTCGAAACTCGCTCTCATTACCATAATAACGTATAATTCCAAGAAAATTGAAGCGCGCGTGGAAATAATAACTCGGGTTCTGCATCGAAAAATGTTTCTCTGGGATGAAAATCCGTTGAAATTAAAATAAATACGTTGCGAAATTTTAAATCGATCCGTTGATGGGTTCTTGACTTCTCCAGTTGTGAAACTTTCCTGACGATTTTAAATTAAGGATTTCTCACTTTTTGAACGGGAAAGAGCTTTGGTATTGGACGCTCTGGAACTCGGGCGCACGTGACAAATATGTTATCGAGTTCGCGATGATAATTGACGTGAAAATCGATTGTGTCCTTGTCGCACTTTCGCACTCTCGAGCGTTTAAGTGCGACATACGCACTGACTGTGCATTCTGGGCCGAAAGTCGGTCACGAAATCGAGTCTTTCCAAAACTGGTCGGCGGGAATTTCATTTTTGTTCATTACTCGACTGCGTTAATTATAATTTTCACTTTCGTTTACATTACAAAGGCAAAGATTGTGGGTTAGAGAAATTTTTGATGTGAAACTTTTTTTATGCTCTCTCTAGTGAGTGCAGATCTTGCGTAAGGTCGACATTTTTTCATTTTATTTTTCGAGTTATAAGACAGCTTCCGAAATTTAAGAATTTTTTATTAAACTTCGGTATTTTCTAAGATCGAATGAAGAATTTTAATGTTTAAATTTTTTCTTTCGTAGTTTCATAAGAGCCTTCGATCAGAAAGTAAAAATTTTGATGTATCTAACCCCGGTAGGCACCTAGTTTCTTTGGCAGTCGACGAAATTTTCCAAATATCCTATTTGTCGGCCATTTTTGATTTCTGAAAAATGCCAAAATTAATTTGATCTCTCTCTCTAACAAATTTTGGTAGCAGGCTGCGAACGAAAATCAAAGTCACGAAGTATTTAACCTCATTCAACCACTAATGTATCTGTTAATCGAGGAAATTTATGAAATTTCGATTATTGATCCCACCACTTTCTAGAAAAGTGAAAATTAGAATCGACATCATTTTTTACGACCATGTGCGTCCCATTTTAAATAATGCACTGTCACACTTTCACTGGTGGAATTTCAAAAGAATGAAAAAAAAAATTCACACTCGTGTTAAAATCGATTAGAAATGGTAAATTTTTTCAAAACAGTAACATTCGAAATTCAGTTGTACTGATTTTTGAAAGGATTCGTGTCATCAGTTCGTCAACATTTTCTACAAAAGTTGTTTATACGCGTATTGAATGCGTAAAAGTTCATTGAGCAATGGAACTTTCATTCCATTTATGGAAACGATACTGTAAGATGAGACACAACATCGATCAGAAATGTCATCGCACGGTGAAATTATGAAATACTTTTTAGAAATTTTTCGATGCTGATGAAAATTATGTCCGACGTGTACACTCGTAAAGCTCATTTTTTACATCACATTTTTTTACCTCATCTGGAATGCAATGATTGAGCAGAAGTTTTATTTACTATAGAAAATCTATCGTGAATGAAAGCATTTACTTGATATTATCATGAATGAGATTATCTGCACTGCATTCTATGTAATACTACATCAAATGTTAACATCGAATGATATTTATGCACTGAACTTTTGAGATCGAATGTACACGTCAATGCACTGTCCGACTTTCACCGATGAAATTTCAAAAGAATGAAACACGAAATGTACCCACTCGTCAATTTTAATTACACGCTGTATAAGTCTCTGATCGATAAGAATCAGACGTTGCAACCATGAATGAACCAAACAATGAAGAAAAACACATCTTCAGTTTTTTTTAAATTTCAAACTGTATTTTTCAACACTTCAGGAAAAGACCACACATCTGAAAATCGTCTAGAGAAAATCGAGTAGTAGAAGAAAATTCGTTTGTAGACTATCGGTTGAAGTCTGTGTCTGGGGTGACGAATTTTTATAGACGATCGATTTTTTTGTCTATCAACTTTGAAGATGGTTTGAGACGACATCGTTCGTTTCACCGACAGTCTATGGTATTTATTTAAACATCGCAAAAAAACATGATCGAAATTCAGAAGTTCACGAAAATTTGCAATAATGCTGAGAAAGTGTAAAAAATGACCATCTGATGAAAAAATCATCATCCTATATAAAATCTTGTCTTTTCAAACGATTTTCTCTCATGAAAACTACCAAAATTTTCGCTTCATTCCATTCTTACAACCCGACCACGCGTTAAATAACTCTCCCCGCGCAAAAAGCCTTGCCGCAGAAGGTAATCGTCCCGTTTAAACGATCAATTTGTCGTAATTAATAGGAAATTTCATTGCGGCGAGGGAATTATAATGAATCGCCGGCGTAATAATCGCGAAAAAAGTAATAATTACCCTCGGGCGCCGAAGGAAACAAAAAAAATTTCACGGTTTGATCGAAGTGCAAACATTGCGCAACGCTCGTAAATAATCGATCGGCAAAGCGAAAAATGTCGGGGCGGCTTTTTGCGATGGAAAAAAAGTTGCGGCAATGAAGAGGTGCTCGGCGAAATGCTTAGCGATGCGCGCAAGCAGCGATTTCAAGGATGCGCACGAAATTATTGCGAATATCCGCGGTCTTCGGCTGGAATTTCGAGGTCGCCTCATTAGTCTCGCGCCTTCCCGGCGACGTAATTATAGAAAAAGAATACGTAACGACGTTACGTTAGAGTCGCAGGTCGAAAACATTTCGCGAGAAAGTAGTTTCTTCGTTGCGTTCTTTCTTCTTGCTTTCTCTTTATACGCGGCATTGCATAACAAGGAGTGGCTCTCTTTCTCTCTACCGCGTCGTGTATGTGTCACGGCCCCCGTTCTAGGTCCGCGGCCCGTTCGTGCCGTAGAGATCATTTCGCACGATACTTTGTGGCGTTATGTGGGCTTATTTATGGGGCCTCCATTAGAGCGAATTCGATTTTCGTATTTGATGGGTTTTGCATAGTGCACTTACTGGGTCGTGAATTACGCCACTTGTAACCCCTAGCCAGCTGATAGCGACGAAATTTCGACGCCAAAAGACGAGGTTTAGGCGACGTTTTAGTCAGTATGTAAAAACGTCAAAAAATTGATTTCAGAGCGTTTTTCGAAAGAAATAATTTAAATTTCCATTCTACAATCTTGATATGCTTACATACAATCTTTGATAATTGTATTTTCAATCGTTTTTTGCTAAATTTGAAAAATTTGAGTTCTAAAAATTTGAACATACTGAGTTTCTTTTCGAAATTCGACGTTTTTTTGGAATTGCAAAATATTGGATTTTCTAAGAAATTCAAAATGTTGGCGATTTTTCGAAAATTTTGGAAATTGTTAGATTTTATAAACATTCGTGAATTTCAAGTTTTTTCAATGAAAAAATTTTAAGTTTTCCGGAAATTCGAAAATTTGTAGTTCTACAACAGATTTGCGAATTTTTAGTTTTTCTGGAAATTTGAATATTTTGGGTTTTTCGAAAAATTGGATAGCAGTTTCATAAATATTCTTAGTTTTTGGTAAGAAGCGAAGATTTCGGTTTCATTTTATTGTAGAAATTTGATGTTCTCCACAAAAATCGAAAAATTGTGAATTTTTTCAAAAATTTGAGAATCCAAGTTTCTTAGAAAATTAAAGTTTGTTGAAAAGTTTGAAAATCTTCAAGTTTTTCGAAAGTTTCTGAAATGTTATGTCCTTTTAAAAATATAAAAAATCTATTTTACGTTTTTCGAAAGATTTGAGAATTTTATGTTTTCATTTTTATTTTAGAATTTGACATTCAGAGTTTTATGAAAATGTGGAAAATTGTTAGTTTTTGGAGATAAGCAAAAATTTCGAGTCCATTTCATTGTAAAAATTGGATGTTCTCCACAAAAATCGAAAAATTTTGAATTTTTTCAAAAATTGGAGAATCCAAGTTTCTTAGAAAATTCAAGGTTTTTGTAGTTTGAAAATCTTCCAAGTTTTTCGGAAATTTGTAAAATTTTGGGTCCTTCCAAAAATATGAATGAAATCCTACATTTTTCGGAAGAGTTTCAAATTGTATATTCTTATTTTAATTTTAAAATTGTAATTTTTTTGAAACATTCGAAAAATTTAGATTCTTGGAAAATCACATGAATTCTAAATTTTGTTGGAGTTCATTGAGTTCGAAATTGTGCGAAAATTCCGAATATTTTGAGTTCCTCGAAAAATTAAAAACATTCGAGTTTTTTAAAAGATTTGGAAAGTTTAAAAGTTTTTTGAAGAATTCAAAATTCGGATTTGTTTGAGAAATTTTTCGTCGCCCCAAAAAGAGCGACGAGAAGACGTCGCCAAAACGTCGCCCTTCATTGTCTAGGGACTCTGAACCTCATAAGACTCCCAAAAATCTTATAAGTTTATAATATTCTAATATCGAGCTAAATTTTATTGTCAAAAAATGCTACTAATCAAAGTATCACGAGTACTTATAATAATATAAAGCTACTGAAGTGTGAAATCATTTATCAGCTTTTCCATGTAAACGAATGGAAAAATGTGAATAAATTTGATTTGTAAGATATAAAAGCGCGAAAAACGTTTCGTAATTATTTATCTTTATCTCGACCTCTCGATCCGATATTTCATTTCGAAAATATCAGTCACAGCCGATCTGCTCGTTTCGATTAATTTCAGTTACCGGAAAAATCGCGATATACGGCACTTGTTCGTGGAAATCACAAGTCTATATACTCTTTTCATTCATAGAAAGCATGGAAAGGGAAAAACATACTTCTGTTTCTTATGTAACGGCATTGGATAATCGCGATATCTCTGCTGGGGATCAGCTGATTATGAATAAACCCCAATGACTCTATTCACGACCGATGCAATTATACTTCTTTCGTCGTCATTTTTACGTACTCCCGCGATTTATCATTTTCCGGGAGCCATCGGGGAAAATTTCTCCAATTGGTGGACTTAGAAATTCTGTCGAGTAAAAGTGATAGTTTATGCGAACGAACAACGGCTTTTGCATTAAACGACACTAGCCACTAATAAAAAAGCGCGTTATTCTAGGATTTCAATATTTTCTTATAATTAGATAATAGTGTATCATGTTCCAAATGACAAAAAGTTTTTTCGGGTGAATGCGAGTTTTATCATCCCGAAATAAATCGCACGTTTTTTTGAAGTTCAAAACGACGACTCTACCAAAATTTGATCTCCGGTTATGACTAGAGTTCCTATAAATAGAGAGTCTGGCCATCTGCAATGTGTTAGTGTATACGTGTCGATCGCTTGACCCAAAATGGCGGCAGCACTCACACATACATTCGACACGTACGTACAATTGCTTTTTTATATTGGAGCCGCCATTTCGGGTCAAGCTTTGGACCCAGCCAATCAAAAAATTTATAGGAACTCTAGTTATGACAATCAGCGAAAGTCTAATTTACTCTCCAATTAAATCAGAGGAAAATGAAACCGTCCAATCTCGATGAAAAGAAACGTATTGGTTTCTTCGCTGTGCATTAACACATCGAACGGAACGAGTCACATGAAAGGCTCGTGCAGGAAGTTGCGCCGAGAACTCGGACACGTTTCCTGACACCGACTGGTCTAACGGGATGAAAAAAGGCGCCTAAGGAAAACGGCTTTTGCGTTAGTTCATAATTGCGTGCCTTCTTGGATGCGAATCGCTAATGTCCCGCATTCTTTGTGTGTTGCAGAAGTCGCGAGTCGCAGCGTTGCTGATCCTGTGGCTAGGGCTTTTCCTATCGGCCTTTACGAGCGGTGAGTGCACGACACTCGTCGATTATAATGCCAAGTGCAAATGAATCATTTCGCAACCACGCGAAATTTATCATTACAACAACGCTTTTCCCCCGTTTTCCCGCAAATTTATAGCCCCGATCGGCGTTCTGTTTCTTTGTTTTTTCTATGCAAAGATCGGGAATGACAAATGATCGCGTATTTTGTGGGTTTTTTCGCGCGCTCCTTTTCGGCGCAGGAATTCCGTTCTGGTACTGAATTATTCATGACATTTTTTGAGAATTTCGAGAGTGGATTTGCGGATAATTATGTAAGTGATACTTATTGGTTGCGTGTCGGGATGGTATGGATCATTTTTGTGTCCGTAATTTTGGGAGTTTTTTTTTTTTTATGTTGACGAAATTAAGTTACGTCATAGGATTTGGAGTGCAAACATTTCATTAAAATTTAATGGTAGTTGTATTTCAAAAGTCGTAATTTTTTAATAATTTTGGTTTTACTTTCTACTGTTGTACTTGGAAAATTTTACGAATTGGAAATAATGAACTTTTGATTAATTTTATTTTCTGCTATAATGAAATAATGATCCTGAAATATTTCCAACTATTTTTTCTCAATTGATTGAATTTTCGAAAATAATTGAAAATACCTGGAAATTTGAGTGAATTTGACGAGAAATTGAAATTTTCTATTGTAACCAGTCCATAGATATTCATAGAGAAGCAAAATTCAATAAAGAATTTAGACATTTTATGAGGACTTTGATAAAAATTGTACAGAATTTCACGAAAACCAGAGTAACTAGGAAAATAAATAGCAAGGACTTCCGCAGAATCAGGTGAAAATCATGTACACAAGTCCTGTTCAGAAATGCACCACTTTCCTCTTTCACAATGCCTGTCACAATCAACCACACTTTCATACACGAGAATCCAAAACAAAATTTATGTCGCTCATTATGCTTCTGGAATTACGATCCTCTAAACACACTCAACAAACATCAGCTCGTGAGAAGACGAAACGAATAATGAAGTGACGCAAACGAACCATGCACCGCGAATTTACCTGAACGGAATTCCTGCGATTTTCATCCTTCGTCATCGTGAGACACTCGCCATTCCCCCCTATTTTTTTCTCAATTAGAAATTCGCAATTTGCCTCCTCATCGCAGAACAATGATTAACAATCCGTTACGGATACATTATCCCGGTGTTGTGACATTCCTCATTTTCGAAGAGCGAGAAAAATCCGTACCCATAAATTGAAAACGCTCGTTTTCCTCGGCCAATTTTCTGCAAATTGCGAGATTTCGCGAATTCGTCCAAAGTTGGGAAAATTAGCCTGGCCGTTTGTTTCCGCGGATAAATGAAAGTTGATGGCTTTTCAATTTCTCCCGCAAATTTCTCTAAAGCCATTTACGATTGCGCGTGCATGTTAAATCCGTAAACGACGAGCGGCAACGATGAAAAGATGCACCGCAACGAGAGTGGGCGGTGTAAAACGCACGTGGAAAAGTAAGCTTCATTGAATACCGCGTTTGTTATGCGTCGTGGGATGCGCGCGAAACGCGTAGGAATCGTCATTATGCATCCGGGACGTCGATGAAGCGATTTTAGCCAAGTCCTCGCGACGAAAGCGATTGATTTCTCTTCGTGTTTGTTTTGTTTAGATTCGAATCAGCTTCGCCGGGACGTGGAAAAATCCACAAATCCTTAACATGATTATTAACGAGCGAATTGTGAACAATGTGCGTTTTCACTGAGCTCAAGAGTGAAAACGTGAACTCGATGGGAATCCAAGTATCACTCCACAAAGTTTCTTGCAACATAATGTTTGCCGGGAAATTGCAACAAAATATTTTTTCCTTTTTCCCAATGGTTTTGTAAAATTGAAAGTACGAGAGGGATGATTGATTTCATCCCGTTTCAGTTGATTTTAGTTCGGATTTGTCGAATTCAATCATTTATGGGTTGAGTTTAACTTATTTATTCAGTGGGAGGGATGAAATAGGGTAAATTATTTTCATGCGTTTTTTGAAGACAGTAAAGTTTTAATTTGAGCCTCTTCAATACAGTGAAGTACCGACTCAAGTCTTTTAAACTCAGTAAACTCTCGATAGAAGTCCTTCATATTGGATTGAATTTAGTAATCTCTGCATAGAAGTTCCTCGAACACAGAAGAATCTCGATTAAAGTCCTTTTAATGCAGTATATTCTCAATTTGTGTCCTTAGAATACAGTAAACTCTCGATTCTATCGTGAGTCATGAAATGCGGTAAATTTTTTGTATGAGTTCTTTGAACACGATGAAGTCTCGATTTGATTGCTACATTCTCGGTTTGAGTCCTTCAAATACGGTATATTCCCGGTATGGTCCATTTCATACAGTGAACTCTCGATTAAAGTCATGTAAACACAGAGAGCTAACAAGTCATCTTTATTCAACGCCCGTGAGAAATATGTAATTTCGTGGCCCTGCTGAGAGTCGACGAAATAATGGATTACCTGATTGTTGACGTATGGCATGCTAGTGATGAACTCGTTCGCCCACGCTCATCTTAACGACCTATAGCTATTTACTAACTCACGCTCAGTTTAGCGACCGTTTACGCACGGATCATGGAAACAAGATGGCGGACGAGCGACTCGACATATATCGAAACGTCAAACTCCCCAACCCT
>JAPYZK010003663.1:0-11537 GCA_030522785.1 Platygaster equestris
TAATGTATTTGTAAGATTTATACGTTATTTGTAAGTTTTGTATTGTGGGGTGATAATACAATTCGTAATTTGCGAATTCGATGGACTTTTTTGGTTTTGATGGCATTTTTTTGGATCTTGGGAGTTTTTTGAGGAATTTACGGATTTCAGGAGTCATTATAGTGACTTCTACATAACTTTTGGGAATTTTTTTTGCTTTTGTCAGCTTTTTTTCGAAATTTACGTAATTCTGAGAATTTTTATGAAGATTTTATAGTTTTTGTCACGTATTAATCAGGTTTCGGAAAATTATGAATGTAAACCAAAAATTCGTACGTAAATTGAATTAATTTGACATTTTGGATAGTGAAAAATTCCAGTTTTGATGAATTTTGATTCTTTGGATACTCGTAAATTCGGAATTAAATCAATTTTTTTCGAAAAAGAATCGAAATTCACAAAGAATGGATATTGAAAAATCACAAAATGCAGGTGTAAAACCAAAATTTGACAATTTTCATAACTGCTCAACAACTTTTTCTTCTAATTATAACTTCTGAATTTACGAAACTTGAAATGTTTTAAATACGAGTCCAAAAAATCGTAATTTATCGGCATTCGGTTCAATTTATACGAATTAACTAAAAAACTTGGAAACACCCAATTTTTCCAATTCTTAACTTCCAATTTCACTTTTTTATTTCCAAAAAATAGGAAACGAAGAAACTCCAGAATTAAACAGTCACAACGTGCATATTTATTATATATATATATATATATCATCCACCATCACAAATCCAAGTTCCAACGCAAAACCACATCAATTCTAACAACATAAAACCCACAAAGTTTCAACTCAACTAATTGTTCTCCCTCCACATAACAACAGTATATTATTCTACAAGTTGGGAAAAGTGCGTTTTTCCACAGCGTTGGATAATAGTACATTTCGCGACTGGTTTAATAACGTTTTTTCGAAGAATGTTTGTTTTAGAACCACGCGATTTAAAAAATAATTACTCCACTAGTGGCGAAATGTACAATTATTCTTCAAGGTGGAAAAAACCGCAAAAATGCGCTCGTTTCATAACGTTGAATTATAGAACATTTCGCAACTAGTTTCGTAACATTTCGAATGTTCGTTTTAAAACCACGCGAATTGTAAAATTACTACTCCACTAGTGGCGAAATGAACCATTACAAAATCGAATGCAAAATTTCACGTAACAAACGTCCGAATCGAAAAAACGTCGATACAAAATTGAACACGACGGAAATCGGGGGAATTGACTGTTCCTACTTCCACGAGTGAGTTCTGGACAAAGTTTCGGAGCGCGACGACGGTCTTTGGTGCGGGTCTTTGTAGAGTTCGGCCTGATGTCAGAAACGCCGCTCGGCCGGCGGCGGCGAGTACGAATGGGAGTTCCAGTGGTGGAGGGATCGCAGGGTCGCTTGAACAATGGTGTCCACTTCAGCCATCGCCCCGACGCCAGTGTCGCCGCACATGAGTGTCTTCGATATGCAGCCGATCTCTTTGTAACCCCAGGACTTGAGCAAGGCCACCTGGTTAGCGAGAGAAAAATGGGAAAATTAGGGAACAATGAAAAACTTCGGGGTTTTCTAGATCGAGGGTCGAGAAATTTGAAGGGTTCGTGAAGGGTGGCGGGTCGAAAGGAGGTAACCCACATTTTTTGAAAGAGTCGGAGCTGGAAATCGGGCTAAGGTTAAATTTTGACCGAATATGCTTGATTTTAGGGAAATTGGGGAATAAATAGTATATTGTGCGACTAATAGTCGCACACAATATTTTATTCAACAACCGCGAGAAATATGTGATTTCGTGGCTCTGCTGAGAGGGGAAGGGGGGGGAATAATGGGTTACCTGATTGATTGACGCCACAATCACCCTTAGAGCTTTGCTACGTACTTTAGGGAGTTGAAAACTAATTATCCCTTCCGTTGCTTTGATTTTCATCGGGATTCATCATCCACTAGTGGGCGAACGAGTTCATCGCTCGCATAACATACGTCAACAATCAGATAATCCATTATTTCGTCCATTTTCAGCAGGGCCACGAAATTACATATTTCTCGCGGTCGTTGAATAAAGTATGTTTTTACGAAATTTTAGATTGTCGCTCGAATTTTTTCCAGTTTGTTGAGCATTTCCGTCTTTCATTCAAAATTTGAAGAATCTTCTCAACTTTGGAAAATTTTGTATTTTTCTGAGATTTTCTATTTTTTATCAACTTTTGACTAAATACTTTCAGCAAAAAATAATCAACATTTTTCACCTGCGGAGCAGTGACAGGATGATTCCACATCCTGGTGTTCATCGCCGGACAGAAAACCAACGGTTTTTCGACGTCCCAGGCCCTCGCCACGCAGGTCAGGACATTGTCGCAGATCCCGCTCGCGAGTTTCCCCAGGGTGTTGGCGTCCAAAGGCGCGATAAGGAACAAATCCGCCCATTTCACCAGGTCTATGTGCAGCACCGGGTCGCCCCTGTCCTGCCACGCGGCCCATTCCACAGTGTCCGAGATGACCTGCGTCCCCGACGGAAGTTCCGCCTCCTTCAGGAAATGCTTCGCTCGCTCCGTCACCACGACCCTAACTTCTAAATCGTGTTCCCACAATTTTTTCACGATCAACGGCAGTTTTATCGTCGCCACGCTTCCGGTGCAACCCACCAGAACTTTTTTCTTCGACGACATATTTTTACTGGTTTTTACGATCTACGGATTAACAACAAGCTTCGTTCGGTTTTTTTCTACGTCTTATTGACTTCGTGATATGTGGTTCGCGAGTTTACGATTTTTCGTGGTTGTACGAAATGATAAAACTCGAATTTTGTGATATTAGGGATGTTTTTGTACAAACTAAGTATTTTATCAACAATTTGCATTAAAATGTGGTTAATAATGTCGTTTTTCGATGTATTGTACTTAATTTACATGTAACTTCGATCGAACAACTTTTTTAAATGCGATTGAAACGGTTACTGGTTTTTTTGAATGTCAGTGTTACCAACTGTCCGCTATTTTGTTTTTTACGCATGTGTGACAGTTATCACGAGAAAGCCAAAATTAATGTCAAGTCGTAAGTTTTTGCAAATCACGAGTTTTTTTTTTAACTTTAACTTTTTACGTAATTCAAACCTTGATAAAGGTCAAAAAACAAGTATTCCAACCCGGAATAATCGTCATTCGGCCATTCTGGATTCCACAGTATCGCCTATCTCGTAAACACAACTTTTTAAAGTTCAACGGAAAGAGTCTGTTATTTGGGATTTCGCTGTGATACGAATATTAAAATATATAATAAGGAACACACGATTTCCAATCTAAAAAAATGTCAATTTCCACACAGAAATCAAAACTTACGCCAATGATAATTTAATAATTAATTATAAGAGTGCTCAAATCTTGTGTATTTTTCCTATTTTCCAAAACTCGAAAATTTTAAGCAAAATTTACGAACAGTTCGCCATTTTGGATCCCGCAGTGCTACCAACCCCAAAATCAACAATACTTCGATGTTGACACTCGATTTTTCTTCCCAAAAAAGCAAAATTCACCCGAATGTCTAATAAATTACAATTTTTTTTACTCAAAATCCCAAAAATTCGATTCGAAAATTACAAACAGTCCGCCATTTAGTACCCCGAAAAAACCAACCCGAAACTCCACGAAACACGGAAAAAGTTTATTTATCTTACGGTTTTCCTACAGCACTTGGTTTATTACGAGCTATTTTTAGTGTCTTCCTCGTGAAATCCAAGTTTGGACCATTTTTCCCGCGTCATCAGGTTGTTTTCCATGCGGCACTCCAAGTAGTCTTTGGTGACTTCGCGACAGGCGCTCATGACATTTTTGTTTTCGTACATGCAGCGCATATATTTGACCATGAAAGTTTTGCAGACGCCGTCGTGGTCGAGGGGAAAACTGCCTTTTTCCGGCGGCACCGCTTGGAACGGCTTCCTGGAGTAGTTGTAGACTGACATCACTATTTTCCTTGCTTTTTTATTAGTCCTGGTTCACGGGGATTCATTCGCGATTATGAGGATTTCGCGGAATCGCGCACTTAGGTCGCAATCTTTCAGGATATTCGCGTTTTTGCGATTGTTTTATATATTGTATTTTATTGAGTGGGTCAAATGACAGCAGACAATTTTTAAGAACCGCCAGGAACAGCTGATGAGAACGGGGGGAGAAAAGTCGAGATAAGATTTTGGGAGACAAGATGGCGACTTTTGAAATCCCATGAAATCATGGAGAAATTGAACTGATAAAAAAGTCGAGATAAGAAGATTTTGGGAGACAAGATGGCGACTTTCGAAGTCCCATGAAAATCATGGAAACTGATTTACGAGTCGATGTAGACTTGTTGAAAATTGAAAAAATTCAAACTTCCGCCATTTTGAAAAACGTTAAAAACGGTTTTTTCAGGAAATTTTCATGCGAAGTCTTAAATTACAGTAAATGAGTAATTCGATGTATTTTTTTTTATTTTGGGATTTCATATCATTATTCACCCATTTTACAAAATGAAAAAAAAAAAACTCTGTACACGACGAATGCAAGAATGTGGATAAATGTGATAACTTCCAGTTTTTATACAGTTTATGTATCAAATTAACGATTCACTTTATACAAATATACATAGCCTTTTTTTAAAATCCAGTTACTTTTCTGATGGCTTCTTTTTCCTCAGGAGGACTCAATTCTTTGTAACGGCTAAATTCCATTGTGAATGTGGAATTTCCAGACGTCAAAATTCTCAAACTTGTAGCATAGCCTAATAATTCGGATAATGGCGCTGATGCACGTACAATCTATACATTTCAAAGAAAAAAAAATGCAGATTAGAATCGTATTTCGTTTTAAATTATACCTGAATGTATTAAATTTTGCGACTTTCGTACTTTATAACAAATCTGAATAAAAAGACTAAAAAAAATACGTAGGTATATCATGAGTTAGTGAATATTTTTTTTAAATTATAATGACTGAAAATCATCAGGAATTCGGTCGAAATACTTCACTAGATTTATTTTACTCAAATTACCTGTACAGTATGCAAAAAATAAAATTTTCCAGTCTTTGAGGACAAATTTTCATTCAGATGTAGTGTACATTTATTTATTCAGAATCTGTTAAGTATAAAAAATTCGGAAACTTTTATAACTTTCAATAAATCTAAATATAGAATTTCAGTTTTTGAAAATTGTACAGGTAATTAATTATCATGAATATTCAATCTAAAACATTAATGTAATTATAAAAAAAAGTATATGCGTATAATTTCGCGTAATATCGAAAATAATTCGCAAACGTTTTTTTTACTTTATTCGGTCCTCGAACTTCGATGTACTTGATTTCTCCTCGTCTGTGAGTCAAATCCCCGACGACTCCACTCGCGTAAGCTTCTAATGTCACGATTTCCAGGTCCATCATTGGCTCCAAAATTATGGGATCGCCTGCCTTTAACAACTGCGAGGACAAAAATACGAATTTTTATAATTGAAAAACTCAAATACCTTCGAACTTCAACTTAAACCTGAAACCTCATAAGTTTCGAATGTGAACTCGAAAAAATAATGTTTGAAAATTTATACACGTAACTTCAACTTAAATAGATAACCAAAATGTTAGTAATTTTTTTAGCCTTTGTGATTTTGGTTTTTATAAAACTATTTTGTATTCATACATTTTTCATCAACTTTTTTTTAATAAGGTCGATGTTATCAAACTTTCATTAAATGTGCAATTTTTATCTAGTGATTTTCTAAAAAATTGTATGAAACATTTTATTTTAATGAAAATCCCAGATGATTGAAAACATTTTTTATAAGGTTTTTATAAAATCATTTTATACAAACCACACATTTTATAAAAAGTTTCAAAAAAATGTTAATTTTATTATTCGAACGTATTAATTGTTCCTTTTTTTATGAAATTTTTAGAAAGATAAGAATCTCTAGGGAGCAACAAATGACTGCCATAATTCCAGTTTGTAAACAAATTGTAAAATTTCAAAGTGCATTTATTCAGTTTTGTATTTTCGTGCATTCAAAATGAAATAGAATACAATTAAAAAGACTAAATTACAAATGGTGGGCGCTTATTTATCACTATTATCAAGTATTCGGAAAAAACCGTTGCAATTTTGGAGAAAATGCAATTATTCGGCAGGCAAAATTTATTACGTAAATGACGTCGATCTGTCAGAAAAAGTAAATATCAACATCATCAGATTTTTTAGAATTAGAAATACTGCCCGTAATTTTAAAAAATGGGGAGATAATTTCGTTGAATTAAATGTTCTTTCATCCAGAAAGTATAAATAGTGAATGAATAAATTGATATTTCATAATAGGAGAATTGATCGAATTTTTCATTTATTCAATTTTCATGCATTTCATGCAATTAAATTTACTGTTGATTATTTTTTAATAAAGTTGAACTTATTCAAAATTACAAAAACACGAAATTGCACATTTTTTGTGAATATTTTGTAAAAAATAGTATCATTTTTGATGAAGGAAAATATTAGACATTTTGATCGTAAAATTTTTCACGTAATAAAATAAAATTTCACAGGTTGTCGAATTGAGAAATTCCGAAAACGATAAAAATCGAAATATTTCGATTATTTGCCCTGCTGATTTTCATCAAAATCTCGACGTGAAATTACCAATTTTAGTTTTGGTGATAAAAACTTTTGACGCTGATTTTCAATTGAAATTACAGGTAATTTTATTTTTTTTAAATAGAATTTTATGTAGGTATTTATCGAATTTTTGAAATTTTCCTTTTCTCTAAGATGATGAATTTAAGAATCAAAGATGAATTTTTTTTCTCTAAAAATCCAAATTTTGAAGTTTAAAAACTCGAAAATTGATGTGTTTATGTGAATTGTGTCCAAATTCGTAAAAATTTCGCAAATTCAAAAACTTCTGGACTCAAAAACTTAAAACATTTTTAAATTTTCGAAATAATCGAAATTCTTCTCTTCAAAAACTTGTAAAATCTGTAAAAATAACTTCAAAATTAAAAAATTCGAAATTACCGACACAAAATTTCAAAATCCGATGAGTTTCAAAATTTCCAAAGCTTCATAAGTTCCGAAACATAAAAATTTGAGAACTTTAAAACTTCAAAATTTATCCGAAAAAATTCGTCCACACTCCCAAATTTAAAAATGTTAAAAATTTCGAGACTTTTAGACTCCAAAACTTCGTAATCCAAAAACCAACTATTTCAAAAATTGCTTTCCCAAAAATGCTCGAACCCAAAATTAAAAAAATCTCCGATTTCCAGGTATCGGACACCAACAAAATTCGCCATCATTTTCTCCTCCACAACTCCCAGCCCAAAAACCCCAAAAAAGTTCGAACGCCAATAACAAAATTCATCGAAATAAAATTCGAACCTAACTGGAACGAACTCAAAATCGACTTATCCGAAATCACTAAAAAAACATTCCAAAAAACCTACGAAGCCCTCCAAAAACTCGAAATCTCGGGAAATTGTCGCTTACGAAAAATTTACCTACTCGACAAAAATTACGAAAAAAACGAAATTTCCCTCGATCTGTTCTCAAACTTTTTACAAAATTACACCGAAAAATGGGGACCAAAAATGCTGGAAAATTTCACCCAAACCGACGAAAAAATAAAAGCGAAAAAGAAAATTCCAGAAACCCAAAAATTTCCCACCGTATTTTCCCCGGAAATTTTGGATACCGATAAATTTTCGGATTTGAGGAAAACGAAAATCGAGGAAGAATTCCTGAAAATTTTAAAAGAAAAATGTCGAGGAAAAATCAACGAATTTTTCCTAAAAAATTTGGATTTCTACTGCATTAGAAATCCAAAAATGTGTGGGAAAAATGTTGAATCCGATGCTGTTTTGACACTTGGGAGAGAAAAGCAAAAAGTTTTGTTGGCGTTGACAGAATTTTTCAACGAGTTAAGAAATTTGAGATTTTTGAGGAAAATTCGAAAACGAAAAATACAGTGAGTTGAAAAAAAAGTTTTTTTTCTAAACGACAAGAAAAAATGTTAAATATCTTTTTTTTCCGAAAAATGTCAGAAATGAACTCCATTTCAGATTACAAATTTTAATGTATTTTTTCACAGAACTTACGAATCATCCAAAATTCGGACAAAATTGAATTTCGAAAACGAAGATTTAGAACTGTCAGAAAAGGAAGAAAAGAATATTGAAAAATGGATAAAAAAACTTCAGACAAATGCGATAATTGAGAGTGACGAAGATTTTTCGAAATAAAATTTGTTACGTACGTTTTTACGGCCAAGAAAAAATACTTAAAAAATATAAGTGTTGATTCAATTGATTATAAATCTTTTTAAGCTCCATCAAATTTCTTTAGCACACTTTTGGAATATCTAAATATGTCCCATAGAAATCTATGGAGGCTAATGATTAGAAACTCAATCTTATGGGGTTTAGCGAGAATATCATAAAATTCCACGGGGTTCCGTATACATTTTTTATCGCGTCATGGAAATCTCATAAGGATCTACAAAAATGTATAGGTCCCATAAAAATTCAATAGGTTCCCATAGAAACTGCATAACGCACAATTAGAATCTAATGGGGTCCCATAGAAATTCTATGAAGCTCTACGTCAATGTGTATTGTATCTGGCATTTTATCATGCCATGAAAATCTCATTGGGCTCCATAAAAAACTCATGAGGCCCCATAAGAATCTCATAGGGCCCCATAAAAATTTTTTAGAATATATACAAAAATATCATAGAATCCTATGAGGTCCCATAAAAATCCTTCATTAGGTCATGTGAATCTTATGGGGCCCCATAAGAATTTTCAAAAGCTCTATGTGTACATGTATCGTATCCAACCCCATAATAATCTTATGGTGCCCCATAGAAATTCTATAGCAAACCTTTGAAATGACATGGTACCCCATAAAAATCTACCAATGTCATGGGGTTTTACAAAAATATCATAGAATCCTACCGGGTCCCATAAAAATCCCTCATCAGGCCATAAGAATATCATGGGGTCCCATAAGAACTTTTAAAAGCTGTATATGTCTATATGTATTGTACCTAACCCCATAACAATCTTATGGTGCCCCATAGAAATGCTATACCACATTTTTCAAATCACATGGTACCCCATAAATAATCGCTAAATTACGGGAATTCACAAAAATATCACAGAATCCTATGGGGTCCCATAAAAATTCAACACGCCATGGGAATGTCATGGGCGCTCATGAAAAAAATTTTCGAAGCTTCATGTGAAAGTATTATATCTGACCCCATAATAATCATATGGTGCCCCATAGAAATTAGACAACACACCTTTGAAATCACATGGTACCCCATAAAAAATCGCTAATTTTATGAGTTTTTGCGAACATTTTGTAGAATATATCCTAATCTTTTTCATGTCATGGGAACCTTATGGGGACCCATGAAAATTCTGGGTTCATCTCCAGTTCAATTCGAAATCATCGAAAATAAGCGACATTCTTAACATTCTAAACACACAATTCTCAACACCAATTCCCATGAATCTTCCAAATTCCACATTTTCCACTCACTTTTTTCACGCACTGCGCAATCGCCGAAGAAACGATCGTACTCGAAGTTCCTTTCCCCACTTCAAGCCAATGCAACTTCAAAGCCACGTTGATCACAGGGCAATGAAGTTTCGGGCCGTTAGAAAAAACGGAAGGAAATCCTTCTAGCACCGCTTTCATGGTTTTCGGGTGGATGCGATTCGTGTTTTCCGCGCAGTCCGGAGATTTGTCGACCAGCAAAATCGGCTTTTCCGGGCTTGAATTTTCCTGGTTCGGGATCGCCGACATTACGACTTTCACTCTGTGGCTCGTGTTGCCGATTTTGTGGTTGACTAGAAATTCGTCCCTGACTTCCCTTTGGATCGTTTCTTTGTACGCGATTTGCAGCTCGCCCAAATCCGCGTCGATTTTGTACTCGCTTCGGATTCGCTCTTTTATTATGTCTATGTGAAGTTCGCCCATGCCGCCCAAAATCTGGAGCAATTTTTTGGCAATGGAGAATAAGGGAATAAATTTCCGATTTCGACTCCAAGTACATTTTTACCTGATCTAGATGTGATATGAATTCAATTTTGACGAAAATATGGCTTCATTTTAAACCAATTTAGACTCAATATGAACTCAGTGGGAACTCGAATTTGCCTCAAGTCATAGATTTTGAAACAAATTAAACTCAATTTTACACAATTTCAATTTTTCAAAAATTAAAAAATTCATTCATTCGTTCATTTTTGAAAAATTCGAAAACTTCAGACTTTAACCTCAAACTTCAACATCAAACTTAAAACTTCACATCTGAACATCAAACTTGAAACTTTACATTTGAACATCAGACTCGAAATTTCGAAATTGAACATCGAACTTGAAACTCGACATTTCAACTCGAAGCTGGAAACTTTAAATTTCAACATCGGATTTAAACATAAATCGTAGACTTGAATTTCAAATTCGATACTCCAAACCCTTTGAATTTCAACTTTGAAGTTTAAATGTATGAACCTCGATCATCTTATTTCAACTTTGAACTCCAAACGTTGAATTTGAAGTTTAAACTGTCACTTTGAGCCTTAAACTTCCATTCTCAACTATGGATCTCTGACTTCAACATTACACTTTAAATTTCAACTTCAACATTCAAGTATGAACTTCGAACTTCTTACTTCAACATTAACTTTGAACTCCAAACTTAACATTTCAATTAAAAACTCCAAACTTTGGATTCAAACTGTAAACTCCGAATTTAAACAACCAACATCAAATATGAACTTTTAACTTCAATTTGAAATTGTAAGTTGTAAAATTCGAATTTAAACCTTGAACATCAGATTATAGAACTTCAAACATCAAACTTTGACTTTGAACTGCAAACTTATGTTCTAAACTCCAGATTTCTCATTCAAATTTCAAAATTTTGATCCAAACTTACAACTTTGAGTTAAACTTCACGTTTGAACTTGAACTACCGAATTCTAATCTTAACTTCCAAACTTGACATTTGAATTTAAAACTCTACACTTTGAGTTTGAACTGTGAAATTTCAATATGAACTTGAAATACTAAATGTGAACGTGTTGAACTTCATATTTTAAATTCGAACTTTGAACTTCGAATTTTGGGTTCTAAATATTATTCGAAACTGAATTCCCAATTTTTGGACTGTCAACGACTGTCAACTCTAAATTACGACATGACATCCAAATTTGGAACTCACGACTTCAAATTCAAACCTCAAACTTCAAATTTGAACTTTGCAATCCAAATTCCGAACCTAGGTTTCAAAGTTCTTACTACTGTTCTGAACCACAAATCTCCAATAATTAGAACTTAAAAATGAAAATGTGACCTCGAACCCTGCGGGGGGGGGGGGGGGTTCAACCCCCCCCCCCCACTGAATTCAAAAGAACCTCCGAAAATCAAAATTCTCACCGTCTGCCCCGTCTCGGCATCTTGCGTCACCTTTAAACTCGGGTCCTCCCT
>JAPYZK010003664.1:0-11536 GCA_030522785.1 Platygaster equestris
GTTCACTTACGTTCATTATTTTCACTAAAGGGTTTTGATTTACAATAAAAATTAGCGGAGTTGTATTGGAAATAGCATTCGAAGTGGCGTGAAGAAATTCTTAGGTTAGGTGAGAGACTCCCATGGCCTTAACCAAATTCAGGATCGCCACCCCTCTTTTAAGGTGAGGGGAACCTCCGAATCCAAAAACCATATTTCTCAAAATTAGTTTCCAACAAGAATGATGTCAAAAAAAAAAAAAAACCAAAGTGTTTCAATTTCGCTAAAAACCATAAATAGATTTCCAGGGACTTCCGGCAGATAGAAACGGAATTTACTACTTTTGCGCAATAGAACTTTAGGTGTTGTTTTCACGATTCCAGATAAGGGATTGCTATTCTGAAATAAGAACTCAATCATTCACAAAATTTAGTCCTGATTCATTAATCATATCCAAATAACGCAAATACACATTTTAAATGCCCTTTCACAATCATAACTCTAGATCCAAATATTCAATTGTCCAAAAGCGAACCAAAAATGCCAAAACAATAATCATAATCCGATTTCCTATACTGGTATGAGTTTTTCCCGGAAAATGTGACCCGCGACATAGTTTTCGGGATTTCCAAAATTACGCGAGCTATCCTAAGGGGCGTTTTCGAACTCCAACACAACAAAGAGAAATTTTACCTTTCTAATGGGGTCCAATGATTCGCGACGATGTTTTTACGTCGCGCCTGCTTAAGTTTATATACAGATAACGGGGTTTGTCGCAAACAAATTTTTTTTTTTTTTTTGAAGGCTCTATGACAAAAAGGACGGTGTAAACTCATGGTACGCAACATGGTCGGGTTTAGTTTATTCCCGGTACCTTGTACCGGACCCGGTTTAGATCGCAATATGGCCGACCTGTGCTAATACTAATTTATCCGAAGCTTCTTAATTGCGCAGTAATTGTTTGCGACTCCAACAAATATCCCCGATAATTTCCCAAAGCCCTCATTCAAACCCAGCCGCCCCTCTCCAAATTATCCGAATGAACTGGGAGGCTATCCCCATAAGAAAGTTTTCCCCTGAATCCCAACCCAACGCGCTCAAATTTCCAAAAACCCCAAAATCCCGCAATTGTTCCCAGAATTCCCAAATCGAACGGCAATATGGACCCTCGAGCAAGTCCAACAGGCCCGAGGTGTCCATGACCGTGGAATTTCGGACTGTACGCGTCGTCAGAAATCCCTGCGCACTCCAAATCCAAATCCCAAAGAAACCCAAACCCAAAATAATCCATTAAAATAAACCCCAGCTCACCTTTTTAGAAATTACGGATCAAACACCAACCACCGGAAACACGCCACGTGTCTACAATTTTCCCGGAACAAAACCCGACCAAAACCAAGTAAAACCAAGAAACAAACAAAAATAAACTTCGCGGCGCGACGACATTTTTCCCGCTCGCGCCTTCGATGTTTCAATCCTACATTTTTCTCGCTCGCCCGGCGACTCGCATTGGGAAATTGCGCACTCATCACTCTTTCGCAAAACGCTCCCGAAAAAGACTTATGCTCGTGACTTTTTCCAAATAAATCCAGAAATCAAAAATGGATCCCAAACACGAATATCCAAAACCCAAAACCCAGCAATTTCCGGAATCTTCGCGAAAATCACGGAAAACGAAACCTAACGACACTGAAATACCTCGAGGCTTCCACCCAGATCCTCTTCCACGCGGCGACGCCGTCGGCGTCTTCTCGATACTGGAAAAGCTTCACCCAGGATAGTACCGATTACCCTGGCACGCCGGCCAAGAAGAAGGATTTTCGCCCAGCGAAAAAGAGTCCAAGCTTCTCATCCCCCAAGCTCGCACCCCCAGTTGTACGTGATGCCGGAAACGCAGTCATCAGCGACGCCTTTTCCGGCGGTTTTCGGAAAAATCGCATGATCCCTCAGTATCCCCTCTCGCGTGGTGAAACAGGTGGGGTAGTTTTACCAGAATTCTTAGTAAACGGTCGAAGTCGATGAAAAACGCCCTTGTCAAAGTCCAAGATAGCTCTCGATGTCCAAGGACCGGTTATGCACAGCGCGGCGAGGATGGGGATTGCTCGGGGTCGAAGCCAGTGGCGTAGTGAGAAGAGGGAATGCGAAAATCTCGATGACGGAACCAAACGGCAATGAAACCCAGAAGTAGTTTCAGAATCTCGAAGTCCTGATCTGGGCGGAATGACGACCTACCCCAACGCAAGACTTGTCGTCACAATCGGCAAGCCCGATTTATGAATTGATACTAAATAATAAACCTACATAATTTACGCGAGTTTTTCAGGAGATCACACTGCACCTAAATTAAAGTTGTATCCCTACCCGAATGAACACACGCAAAAGCCAATGATTCCTCAAACATCGCGCAACAATCAATTTCCGAATACAAGTCCTTCAGGAAGTACAAGACGCCAACATTGAATTGTTCAACTAAAGACCGAAACCAAAATAATTCAAAATTACTTACCACGTTTCAGAAGAGCTGGTGGTGGAGCCTTGGTATAGTTTCTTATCTCTAATACGGCTAATTCTACTAAATTTCGAGCCTTTATACTCATCAATTAATTAGTTCTAACTTCCGGCGGAATACTTCGGAAACCCCAAGTATATTGGGACCGTCAATAATTACTTACGTTGACGAATTGATTTCAGGAAATCAAATAGCTATTCAAATGACTCGACAACGCCCAATAATTTCAAAAAAAAAAAAAAAAAAAATACTGCTTTCCAAACGGTGCAAAAATTTGCACCGTTTCACACGAAAACGTAAACAATTGGCAGACGTGCGTCTAATATATGCATGTATCAATAAATATCCAGTAAAGACCCGTGTATGGAGCATATTCTCGTGCCTTTCACTTCAGCGGAGTGACAACGTTCATTTTATAACCTGGAAATTGGTTAATACCGTTAAATTTAGTCGCAAACCACCCCAGAACCACCACTCGTACATAATGTGCGAAGATATGTATTTCATTCCATGGAATTTATAATTATACAACGTATTCTCTTCTTTTTTACCCTGAGAAAACTATTTGAGTGACGACAGTCGACGCGGCAGCTGAATTCTTCTTAAAATATGGTCGCACTCGACAACAAAAAAGATAAATTATGCCATGACTTATACATATCAGACTTTCCATTCGGAGACGATAAACGACACTAAAGTATTTGCGCCTATTGATACATATTATCAATGTATATTGATTGATTATTCAATTTTTTATACAAAATGAATAATATTTCAATAGGGGCGCTATAATTAGTAGGGGAGACCGGGGCTGGTCGACCGAGTTTTGCTTCCGCAATTTCTGTACTCATTCTGGTTTGACTTTTTTAAAAACGGTTTAGCGCTGTCATAAAGATACAGCTCTCAAGCACATATGTGAATTTTTTCATTTTTAGAAAAAATAAGGGAAAAAGTTGCAAACATCTAAATGCGGCGCGAAAAATCGGCCAACCAACTCTAGGGCCGGGGTAGGTTGGCCGAGTTTGAGAAAATAAGTGAAACACATCAAATGCATCAATGGGACATGTTTATTAGTAAGTAGAAGTTAGTGTACATAATTTTGTAATATGTAGGTACGTTAAAAATTCCGCTTTTTACTTTTTAGTCTTTCAACATTTTCAGACTCAGTTTCGGAAACTTCAGTGAACTTTTCCATAGCTCTCGCTGCTTTTTTTTCTCCCTCAGCGTACTCTTACATTTGCTTTCATTTTTCTCTTCCTCCAATGCTGCTTTTATCTAAGAATCGGTCAAAATTTTGTTCGATTGGCTTTTACGACCGTGACGCTTCTTCGAATCAATTCGTGCACTCGCCTTGGGGAGAGGTCTGACGTCTTCAGGGAGGCTTACATCTGCAGCAAATTCTATGCTGATGGACGAATTTTGTTCGGGGTCGGGTCGATTCGTGACAAATCCTGCCAGGAACTCCTCAGGAAGAAAAATTTCAAGATTGAAAGGGCACATGCCAGAGACTCTGAAACCAGCTAGAATATTGTTCAGTGTGCAGGCGAGGGAAAATGCACTGGCAACGATTCCCGGAATGTCGTAGGTGGTCATTGTTTTGCCAGGGTTGTTCGTTATCCATGCATCAGAGTTAGGTATCAACGAATTTTCTAGATGGACCATGGACGCTGCGATCCAAGGGTTGGAGCTTGTTGCTGCGGTGCACTGGAAAAGACAAAACTACAATTCTGTTCTCTTTCAATAAATATAGTGCCTCGATCGACAGATGGGAATCATGGTTGTCGAGCAATAATAAAACTGGTTTTGATGTGCTTGATCTTACACAGTGAATAAAATGTTTAGCAAAATCCTGAACAATTTTTTCTGTCTTCCAGCCACTTGGATGTGCTGCTTCTGCGCTATCGCTTGGACCATCACGGATAAAGTGATCCTCAAAGTTGGCCCTTGGAAAGACGGAAAATAGAGAAATGACATTGCCTGAAGCCGATACAGCTGCTGCTAATGTCACCAGAGTTCCTCTTTCAGCTGACGTAACTCTGCCAATTTGTTTTGTTCCCCGACAAGCAACGATACGATTTCGCTTCTGGACAGTTGTTACGCCAGTTACGTCAACGTTCCAAATTTCAGCTGCTCCAAACCTATGACGATCAAGGACTACTTTCAGATTATCAAAAAATTTTGTCACATTTGTCGGATTGAAGCTCGTTGCTCGGGACAAACTGGTAGCCTCTGGAGTGCGAATAGACAATGTATTGTTCCTCTTTGAGAACGATGAAAATAAATCTGCACCAGCCATTTCGTGTTTTGCCCATGATGCTGGCATGGTGATTTTGACTGCGATGCCATACTGGTACGCCACCTTCCGAACTTCTTTGGGCGCCAGCCCATAGTGAATGTCCGATGCTTGCAGAATGTAGTTTCGCAGGGCAATTTCTTGTCCATAACGTCAAACCTGTAGAAAAAAGTTGTTGTTATCTAGATCCTTTCATTAATTTCATAGTCTTTCTTATTTCATACAATTTTTTATACATTTATACTCACTTGTCGATTTTTCGGTTACCTAACTGTCAGGAGTGGCGTAGGATTTCCATCGTCTAGGTTTTCAGGCTTGGCTTTTGAACAATATCGTGACAATGTTCGCACATGAATATAGAGATCCTTCGTAACGGATCCAACTTTTTTTTTTCAAACAGAACATCTGCTACAGCTACATTAATCGTTTGCAGAGACGTTTTGCCTCTCTTCGACTTTCGTTTAAATGTCCTCATTTTCTGCTCAAATCAATCTAGGAACCAAATATTCATCAGTATAGCAAAAAACGCTGTATTATATTTTTTCGACATTTGATGTCATTTCATTCATAAAATAATCAAATTATATGGTTTTATCATTCATTACATATTTTTTACGATTAAAGTTAAACATTTCTACTTTTCAGTCCATTCTATTCATTTATCTATTCATATGTAGTGCTTGAATTACATTTTTCAATGAAACAAACGATTTATACAATAAGAATGCAAGAAGTTTTGATGGCATTTAATTCATCAAATATTGGAATACTCTTTTTTATCAACAATATCTAACTTTCAATGATTCCAATCTCTTGTTTTTATTCTTTTATCAATTCAATCCATTTTTATTACATTTATCTCCTGTCTATTTTTCCTCATAATCATCAATATACGCATAATATCCGAAAAGGTTATTATTTCACGAGTATCGAAGTGTACATTGCTCTGCGCTAAATTTACAACTCGGCCAACGAGCCCCACACAAAACTCGGCCAACCTACCCCAATGAATGTTTTCGAGAACAATTACGATTCACAAAAACGAAAGTAAGGTTACCCTGGAAACCGATATACCATTTTGTAGGGTCTTGATTACCCTTACCAGCTGTACCACGGTTTTGGAAATCGGATGTAAATTGATTCGTGTTACAAAGATTACTTTTCACTAACAGAAATTTACTCACCAGCGTCGAAAAAACAACAAATGCGCTCCTTTTCATCGGCAAGACGAAAACACCTGAAATTACGTCAGTACATGGGCGACCTGATACCTCATCAAAATCACTATGAATGTCGCCACTGCGCCCAAAAGCCTTTTCAAAAAAGACACTCGGCCAACCTGCCCCTTCGGACAATCAGTCCCGTACTCCCCTATAATATAAAAACACGAAATCAAGCATTCTTTTATAGTTATGATTTATTAATTTCAATATTCCACATTGATAGTTGCAAACATTTTGAATTAAAAATTAGAAGGCTACAGCGGGTTGCGATTACGCTGCGCCCCTATCACTACACGGCCGTTGCCTAGAGCCAGCGTCCCCGCCCGCAACTCCGTTATTGCCGGGTTCGAATTCCTTCTCCGGTAATTTTATTGTTTACATAATTTGAGCTTAAAATAATAACGAATGGAAATAAATGACATTTATTCATCATTAATGATATATAGTATTTTCTTCTCAAAATTGTTCTTAATAAGGGAAAAAAAGTAATCAAATACATACATGATAAGACGCAATTCTCATAACACGGTATTCAAAGCAATAGTCTTCTCTTACGACAAAGTTGTTCTTTCAGCATAATTCGAATATGACATGTTTCTTAAGTTATGAAATGGTCCAAAATGCTTGAAATTCGTAACATCCCCGAGACAATTTTTTTTTATTGATCATTTTCATTTTCTATCATTACTTTCAATTTTATTATATATCACACAATTTGGGAATGCCTGAAATATTCCTAAACGCACGCGACTACGCGACAATGAAGATTACACAATACAGTATTTGAGCACGTGCAACAAATATTGATAGGGCTTACAAGATAACTGACAGCTTGTTGAACAATAAGAACAACTGTTTCATTTGCTCTAAATAACTGTACTTGAAGAGACACGAATACAATAATTATTGGTGGATACGTTATTTGACTGGACTAAGGCATAGGGGAATTACGTGAAACAAAAGCGACTACCAAACGTCGCCATGAACTGATATTGATTGTATTTATGATATACTATACGTAATTATACGAATATAAATGTTCCATTACTAGTACTCAGTAAACCTGTTAGCACACAGTGAGCTTGATGTGAGCTCACAGTGAGCTAAAAACTGCAGGTCCAGTTGAGTTCACTGCAAGCTCACATGTGAGCTGGCTGTGAGCTCACGGGATGCTCACAATTATCGAATTTGTGAGCTCTCAGTGAGATCACAAATATCGACTTTGTGAGCTCGCAGTGAGTTTACAGCAAGCTCACTCAATTTTTTACCGAAATATTCTAATCCACTTTTCATAATTTTTGAAAATTTAAAATATTTCTTTCGATCATGATCGTAAAATGTAACGTTTTTCATGTAACTGAAACAATAAAATTTCCATTCACTCGGGATCGAACTCGGAACGCCGTAATGACAGCCAGAGGCTATACAATGTTGGTTAAACATCTACTGTACTAACGATGCTCAGAGAAGCCAGGTCTTCAGAACGATCCCATGCAGTAGAATTATAATTTGTTAGTTGTAGAAAATTAAGAAATAATGAGGATTTCAGCAATGCATTCATCAATGTTTCTATCCAGATAGCTATAATCGGGATGAATTGTCGATTTGTTACATTTAACGACTTAAAATAAGACTGCAAAATCATCTTGGAGATGCAGCTTTCCTAAACATTGGAAGTACGATGGATGTTTGGCCAACATTGTGGAGCCTCGGGCTGTCACTCCGGCGTTCCGAGTTCGATCCCGAATGAGTGAAAATTTCATTTTTTCAATTACAAGACATACGTTATATGTTATGATCTTTACTACATTTTCTACAACATTCATTATTGACGCAATTTTCAATTCCGTCGTTATCCGATGCTCTGCATCAGATAAACCAAATACTTGAATCCAATATCGCAAAAATATTTGAGTCTGCTTCGACGACGAGTTATAGTACAATTTTCAAAAACGGAGGATGAGTGTCCTCAGAACAAAAAGAATTAAAACAAAGTTCTTCATCTTCAAATTGCGCTGCATTCAGCCGACTAACGAATAAAGATATTCGTGTGAGTGTGAGCGAACAAAAAATTTATGAAAAACCTTTGCAATTTACACAATCGTCTTTGGAAATAAATAATAAAAATTAAAAAAAAAACAAAAAGAAAAGGACACGGAAATGTACAGAAGTTGCATGACAATATCAAATCAAATATTTGTTCTGACCGCAATGCGGAAAACGAAAGTTTTAGCGAAGTTAATACGACTAGTACAAATTCAATTCCTTCACATAGAGGACCTATAAAAATATCGGGTACTAAAGATGATTCTGTTTCACGTCATAGCCCACATCGTAAACAAAATTTTCAAATGTCAGAACGGGACGTACTACGCATAACAAATAATAAGTGGTTAAGTGACACTCACATTTACATTTCCAATACGATAGTGAGAAATTTCACAAACTACGAACCATACTACGTTGGACAGTTTTAATATCTTTGGAAAATTCGTTCCATTTCGCAGCATGTTGGCCACATTTCAATTCTTCCTATGGAAGAGAACTGAAAATTTGTTTTATACGATGCTGATGATAAATTATTGTATGTTTATAATTCTATGAACTACATTTCTTTATCGCTTGATGAAAAAACAGACATTGCGAAACCATTTCCACACGTAGAAAAATCGTCAATACGTTTCTGCAAAATTTATCGACAAATGAATGGAAATGACTGTGGTGTATTCGCAATAGCTTTTGCTCCTTCTTATTTGTTAGGGATACTCACTGAAAATGCTTCAGTCACGGTGCTTGGAGCATTTTCCATTTGAATTGATAGAAAATTTAGTCGATAAGAGTAATTAACTCGAAACATCGTTTAATATGTGTGCTACTTCTACTCCGTTAGAAGAACGCTCAAGTAAAGAAAATTAATACCCGATCTTTTCGCACGACGCTCCGTATATTGATGTTCATTTGCAAATAAATAATAAACAAAATCTATCGAGCGTTGAACAATCCCAGAAAGGGGTCTTGCTTGACCACTCATATTGTGTTCCTTCTTTACATAGCATACAATAAGAAGGTGTATTACCGAAAAGAAGAACAGGCAATAAATACATTTTATCTGACATAAATAAATTCGTTGATAAAGATGCGAAAAAAAAATTCCATGCAGTAGTTTCAGTGAAACAAGATCTTCTTCCAGCTTATGTCACTCTGATGCTGCTATACGTCTACAAAAAAAACAGAATAACAAAAAGTATTGGATGAAAAACGAAGCTTTGATAACGGAGAAAAGAAAACTTGACGGTTCATTCCGAAGTCACTTTGAAAAGCTTTATGAACATTACTTATTTATGCCTGTTTCTCGCGGGAACATCGCGGTGGGGGAAAATCTTCAGGGGTAAGTTGCGAATAAGGCACTTCTATCTCGCTCTCGAGGCGAGAAATAATCCTTTTCTTTGGTGCTTTATCGTCTGAAAACAATACTAATGTAACTTGTGATCGAAATCGTAACATCATTTAATATATATGACCTAATAGAATGAGTCCTAAGAAAGTTTTGTTTTCAATTTCAAGTTCAAATCCTCCCTCTTCCTTTGTAACTGACACAGAGGCCTTGACGTTTTCGACGATGAAGGCTTTGCGACAACTCTCCTCTGCCTTTTTATCCTGTGCGACGTCGAATTTATATTATAAACGTCATAAAATTAAAAACTTTTGTTCCAAATAGAATTACCTCCGAAGATTCAATAATTATAACTTCTGACTCCTCGTCGGAACACCCCAGATATGGGCCATCGTTAAGTTTGTTATCGTCGAACCACGTCTTCCTCATCTTTTCCTCCTCTATTGCGTCAGTAGGATTCTGTAAACATAGAAAAAACAATCGTTTTATGTCGACTCCACTTAATGATAATGCACTACTGAAATGAACGAAATACAACAAAAGTCAAAAAACCCCCGAGAAAAGCAATTTTCTACGATACCACTGACCTGGAGCCACCGTCTGTGACTTGCATGAAGAATCTGTGGAAGAGTGAGTAAGGTGAGGTTAGATTAGGTTAGGTTAGTC
Source organism: Platygaster equestris (assembly GCA_030522785.1). Taxonomy (NCBI): domain Eukaryota; kingdom Metazoa; phylum Arthropoda; class Insecta; order Hymenoptera; family Platygastridae; genus Platygaster; species Platygaster equestris. The sequence goes on from JAPYZK010003664.1 coordinate 10,065, forward strand.
TTCCGACTCGAACATGCTGAACAATCAATCAGCATTTCATCAAACTGAAAGCCCAGTTATTGTTACAAGTCATTAAACGGTTTCTAACGGTAATAGAGGACATTAAAATTCCTCGCTAGTTTCTGTCATCAACGAAAAAGCTTGTTATATCTACAGTTCAAAACAAATACTTAATTTCATGGGACAGAGATGAAGTGCAAACAGGTGCAAAACATGACTATTGCTCGCAAGTTCCTCCCAATACCATTGAAATTAATGAACACGAACGTCTGAAACAAAGAGTAAATTTCAAAGACAAACCTTCTGTGCAAACAGGTGAAAAATATAATAATTTCGCGCAACCTTCTGCCGTACACGGAGAAGCTCATAACAACGACAATTCAAGAGAGAAAGTGCTTTCACGGAACAACCTGAAGACCCAAAAGTCGATCAAAAACATAGTGAAAAAAAATCGTGGCAGTGCGATGACTCACGAAAATTGGACAGTGAAGAAGTTTTCGTTAAGTATGTGTCTTATCTTGATTTAGCAGCCTCGTGTACTCTCGAAAATGTTCAGTCAGTTGTCAGAAAAAGACAGTCATGTAAAGCCAATAATAATGTCACCTATAAACACGGTCATCCACTTAAATGTTACGAAAATTGCTTCTTATGTGAATCGCCTTCCATCGCTGTTCGCATGTTGGCATTTTCGTTCGGTCAGATATTAAGGAACAAGAGTATACAGTATAATAAGGTATTTTTTGATAATGAATCTAATAGAAGAAGCACTAATTCAGGGTGATGCAACTTTTCTAGGGAAAGAGTTTACTTGGGTTAAAGAAGAAATTAAATCCTCAGAACACAAAGATGTCGACATCGACTTGAACGAAGAAGACATGAAAGAAAAATTTTCAACATCATTTGCCGCCTTTATGGAAAAATCTATAGATGTGCCGATAAATGCGTGTATTTCGCGTGAGGAATTGTGTCATAAACGGAAACTAGAAATGATGCAGAATCTAGAAAAACCATTAAAACAGCACAATGGAAAATTTTTTTAGAACATGTCAAAGATAGCTCCTCGCAAGACAGCTATACTTGTAATCATTGCTTGCTTCGATTCAGACAGAACAGAATGCCACCGACATTTTCCTCTAATAATTCACTTGTGCGCGAGCAACCATGTGAAATAACTTGTCTTAACCGTTATAAAAAAATCCTGATACAAAGAGCTAAGGCTTTTCAAGTTGGTACGACCATGGAAACAGTTTCTACAAGGATCGTTCAATAAGTCCTCAGAAAAAGATGTAAAAACACTGTTTTTTGAAGATGATTTTTTTTATTTTCCAACATAATCTCCTTTTAGCTCTTCACACTTTTCCAACCGTTCTTCCAAAATTTTTATCCCGTCCAAAAAATACGATTTCGGAAGTTCTGCAAAATACTCATTCGTTTGAGCAATGCCGTCCTCGTTGGAAGTGGACCGTCGTCCG
>JAPYZK010003665.1:0-11907 GCA_030522785.1 Platygaster equestris
AAGAACATATTTATGCTATTACTTTCCCAGATAAAAAAAAAAATTCAAAATTTCTTGCACAGTGTAATTACCCATTGTTGTAGTTGTCAAAATGTATTAAAATGTATTATTTATTGATCCTTAAATAGGGCGACCATCTTATAATGACAAATCAATTGACAAATTAATTGCGATATGCTGACAGATATTGAACACATAGACAATTATAAATTGATTTTCTAAGAACTGCTATAAACCCCAAAATTTTTGAAATCGAAAAAATTTGAGAACTTTGTATTAGAATATATTCCCAATTTTTTCATCTGTCTCCGAAATTCTGGAAAATTTGGGATTTTTGGGATCACAAACATCCGATTATAATTTTGAAAATTCCTCACACAAAATTTGAAAAAATTCCTGGAAGTTTCCAAATGATGGAGATTATTTAAAATAATTTTGAATATTCTGAATATTTTCTGTTTTAATTTTTCTAGAGTTCCAAAATTTCTAAAATTCCAATTGTCCAAACTTTTGTTCAAGTGTTGAACCGTCGATATCAGAACGTGAAAAATACACAAAATCATGAAGAAAAGATCAAAGGTAAAAAAAGGACTATTGATGATACAAAGAAAAAAGGGAAAGCAGATGGAAAAATGGAATTAACTACGAATCCGCAAAATCAGATATTTGAATGACAACAAATCTTTAGGTTCGTGAATTTACATTGTAGAGTCGTTAGATTTGGTACATCTTAATAACACATTTTCAATTGCAAAATTTTCATATGTAACATATCGACGTTATTTCAACTGTCACTGTAATCACCTACCGAATCGCATTTATAATTTCAAATTTCCCGCCCTAGTGAATTTTGAATCCCAAGTATCGATATATTATGAGTATCCGTTTATCGATATATTATAAGTGCATACAGCTTCATGAAAACTCACCTCAAAACTTTGACATGAAGCAACATGAAGTTAACTTCTACTGTAAAGAGTGTAAAGGCTGTAAAGTGTCAACACAAGTGAACACAAGTGTCAACATTGTCGGTCCACATCCACGTCAGTGCTTTTTGCCCTATGTAGTGTTTGGATTTTAAACAATATTTTCCATCGTTTTCGAAGGTGACGATATTGCAGTTTTGTCTGCAAAGCAATCTCCGCAAAATGGTAAGTCAACATTGTCAATAAACTTCCTCGTACACTTCATTTCGCCCAACTTCTGTCAAAACGAATGTCAGCTCGAATTTTTTGACGTTTTCATTTCGCGTACGTTTTTCATAACATTGACGATACCGGATTTATTGAATATTGTCCAACTACTTGGGCTTGTTTGTATTTTTAGGAAACACCGTCGAAAATGATGGTTTATTCCGACTTTCACTTAAACATTAGTACATGTTGACCATAGTGCAATTGTCAAATGAAACAATTAGACATTTGCCTAGTACGTGGAAAACATGATGAAAGTTACATTGAATTCACAAAATCTGTTTCTTATTTTCCAGTTGTCAAATATGACAATTTCCAAAGTTGAAGTTTTATTATTTTTGACATTTATTGAAAAAAACTAGAAAGGGTTTCGGAATTTTCGATAGGGATGACTTAGAGATTGTTTTTAAATGGATAATTCGAAAGTAGAGAATTGTTGAAAGAAATTGCATGTACCTTCAATTTTAAAACCAAATATATAGTAATTTATGTAAGATTTTTCTTATTATAAATATATATAAAATATAATAATATTTTCCTTATAAATATATAATATATATTATTATAAATTCAAAACTGGTTATTATTTGATTGTGTAATTTTTGAATATGATGTACACATTTTTTCGAAATTGTATATTTGAATGGATTCTGTAATATTTTATTTCAAGGATTTCTGTTCATTCTAATTTTGACTGTACATTAATTTTTTTACAGCCTATCCGCCTCGACATAAAACGTAAACTCACCTCGCAATCAGACCGAGTAAAATGCGTCGATCTGCACCCCAAAGAGCCTTGGATGCTTTGCTCCTTGTACCAAGGCCATGTGAATATTTGGAACCATGAAACACAAACCCTGGTAAAAAACTTCGAAGTATGCGACTTACCAGTCAGAGCAGCGAAATTCATCGCCAGAAAAAATTGGATTGTCACTGGGTCGGACGACATGCAACTTCGACTTTTCAATTATAACACCATGGAAAGGGTGCACACTTTCGAGGCTCACAGCGATTATGTCAGGAGTATTATCGTGCATCCAACCCAGCCTTTCATACTCACGAGCAGTGGTAAACATATTGATCTGAACGATATGAATACAGCAAATAAAATAATAATATTTGAGTCTGTTAACCTTTTTTTTTGAGGCTTATTTTTTCAAATTACAGTAAGTTTAAGACTTTTTCGAATTTCAAATTTTGGAATGTTAAAATATGATAGTTTTTCAATTTTAACGTTGTACAGTTTCACTTTTTTGATCTTTGTATGTTTATATTTAAAGGTTTTGATTTTTGTATTAAAATTTTGTAATCAAGTCACTGAACTGTTAATTTTTAATTTTTTAATAGAAAAATCATAATGCCATTGGGTGTGAAATAGTTGAAAATGAGATGCTCGATATTCCCAGTTAAAAGTTGTATATTAGTCAACGTTTTGGCTCTGGTTTGGAGCCGTTATCAAGACCCGAATAATCATCACAACAGTAACGAATCAAAAACAAAGCATGATGACAAGACAATATTAATAGAGCGATCTTTGGTAACTTATGTCGGACAAGTTTTTTATATAAACCGAAATAAAACTGTAGTAAACTCTAGTGTTGTCATTTTTACACTCAAAATGAGCAAGGTTAACAAGGTTGCAGGTGTTTTTGCAAAGAATTTTAATTTTTTATTATTTGCTTGAATTGAAAATTTTTATTTTTGTTGAACTTTAAATATATGTATTAAATCACTCACATTTTGAGATTCGAAATATTTTATTTTTATTCAAAGAAAAAACCATGTTTTTTAATGTTCCCAGTCAGTTTTTGTTTTAGTTAGCAATTTAACCCGACATGAAATTGGGAGATCCTGGGTTCGATTCCTGGCTCGTTGGATTTTTTTCTCGCAAAATATATTTTAATTGATAATTAAAACAAAAACTGACTGGTAACATCGAAAACGTGGATTTTTCTTTGAATCAATAACACAGTGATAAAAATGAACGTTTTCAAATTTTATTTTTATATTTTGAAGTAGGTACATAATATTTATTTTCATTATATACTAATTTTTATTTTTGAGATTTCAATTTTTGAATCCTATACAATTGCAATTATACATTTTTCATAATCATTTACAGAATTTCAAAATTTTATTATAGTGAATAAAATTAAAAGTTGAAATTCTGTTTGGTTCTCAAATTTGAACTTGAAGTCATGCAATTTTCAATTTCCATAACTTTATTGCTCTTGTTACTAGTCACTATTATTATTGTTTACAGTTTCTATAGCTATTTTCCATTTACTGGAATGTGCCCTTAGAGAACGACGACCTATATTCGACATGTATAAGATATATAAATGACCTATATGTAATTTATATAGGTGACCTATAATTGATCTATAATAGCCATATAAAAAACATATATATTACCTATAGACGACCTATTTATGACCTATAAACGAGATATATAACACCCCAAACGACCTATGTGCAATATATATGCAACCTAAATGCAACCTATATGCAACCTAAATGCAACACTCCCACCTATATGTGTGTGCATTCGTTTATATAGGTTATATATAAACGCAATATAGGCCAGATGGAAGTGAGATATATGTGGCTAACTTATAAAGAATGTAGGAGTAACATATATGACATATATATGTTGTTTATAGGTCATAAATACACCATATATATGCCAAATATATCTCAATTATATGGCGTTCATAGGTGCTATGTATGTCATATAGGTCGTTTACAGGTTTTATACAGGCCAAATATAAGTAGTCGTTCTCTAAGGGTGAAATTCTAACTTTTTATAACAACATCAATTTTACAGACGACATGCTAATAAAATTGTGGAACTGGGAGAAATCCGTTTGCCAGCAAGTATTCGAGGGCCACACGCACTACGTCATGCAAATTGTTTTCAACCCCAAGGACAACAACACTTTCGCCAGTGCTTCGCTCGACAGAACGCTCAAAGTCTGGCAGTTGGGCTCGACAACGGCGAACTTCACCCTCGAGGGCCACGAAAAAGGCGTCAACTGCGTGGATTATTATCACGGGGGCGACAAACCTTATTTGATTTCCGGCGCAGACGACAGATACGTCAAAATTTGGGACTACCAGAACAAAACTTGCGTCCAAACTCTCGAAGGCCACACGCAAAATATTTCGGCCGTTTGTTTCCACCCAGAATTACCCATCGTTTTGACGGGGTCAGAAGATGGTTCCGTCAGAATTTGGCATGCCGGAACGTACAGGTAAAAGTGACGAATAATTTGCTCTTAATTGTTGAGCTTACGAATTATTTTTTTTATTCAAGTGACTTTTTCAATTTTTATTGGACATGAACATTTCTGATGATCTAGAAAACACTGAAAAAATTGTGGGAAATATTTATATATATTTGAAGCTATTCTAAAGCTGATTTGAACTTGGTATAATATGTAATGCGGATTTTTTTTAAATTACGAAAATATATAAATTGGTTCGAAAAATGTCCTTAAGTGATGGCGAATTCCAAATGCTAATAAACAATTCAATGGAAGCAACAAAAATTTCATGAATTTACTGTGTGATTAACAGTCACTAACGGGTTGATCTGAAATTAGCAACAAATCGACGGTGTTCGATCCCCTGAACATTTTTTTAAGAGCGTTTTGCGAAGTTAGCTCTCGTTTGGACGATCTTCAAACTATGAAGATCCGAATTTCAAAGACGTAGGATTTAGCCACGCTACGAATTTCTCGAGGAGTTCCGCCACCAGATGGCCACCCTACAATTTTTCTCGCATCACGGAAGTCGCGTTGAAAGTATATTTAGATGTAAAGAACATTATGAAACATACTTACCTGGTGTAGAGGATACCATGATCACTAAGGTGGTTCCTCCAGGGCGAGGCTCTTCCATTGCACTGCGGATGGGCTGACTCTTGCGAATGTCCCTAATGTGGATATCTCGGACACACAATTTTTGTCAGTGGAGACTCTGCGTACGCGCAGGTCTCCCATATAATAATTAAATCATAAATATAGTCACCGCTTTATTACTGCAGAAAAAATCTGACATAGGTTGCATGTTCCAATAATATCATTAATCATGTATTCATAATCGACTATATTAAAAAAGGTAGTAGTAGTTATATTTAAGAATGATTCGAACCATGATGTTCGATGCTATAATCAAGTAATTCAAGTAACGATGTCCGATTTCAAAACTTCAACTTTGTTCTAAATTTCGAAACTTCAAAGTTAGAGTTCGATTTCCAAACTCGAATTTGGAAGTTCGATTCCGAAACTTTAAGTTAGGTTTCTAAACGTATAATTGAAATAACTTCTGAAACATTTGGAGTATTCGTACAGCGCAGGTGTTCATTAAAAAATTTTTTTAAATAATTATCGAAAAAAAACTTTTTTGATAAATTGTCAGTTTGTCACGTTTTATCTAGCAGCTGTTCTTATTTTCCTATGAAAACACAGCTCTTTCGCAGTGTAGCTTTAACTAGTCACTTGTCACAGATTATTACCAAAAACTACATATATTATTGGATCAATTGCCCATAATTTAAACAGATTTGATCCATCGCTTATGACTGATTGTCAGTAATAGGACTCTATAAGTAAACTGAGTATATGTCCATTTCAACAGATTTTCTGTCGAAATTAACGAATAATTAAAATTTAGATAGAGCACATTTCAGAAATTTAAATCAATAAGCATTAAAATAGTACATTATGTTGATAGGAAGCGAAGAAGGCTTTTAATGACGAAGCCTAAAATTTGTTGAAAAAATCTTTGAAGATCGAGTTATAGTTTATTGAATGAAAAGATTGGGCATGTTATCAATTTTTCGTTTCAAGCGCGACTACAAAAATGTTGAAGCTCCGTACGATTCTAAAATTTCGATCGCATAACCTTTCGATTAAAAATGGGAATTAGCGAGATTTATATTGTCTGAATTTCGAAATAGTTAACTCCTATGGACAGAGACACTCGAATTTTTAAATTTGTTTATCTGAATGTTGAAGTCTCCACTGAAGTCGAATATATAAATTTCGGAGTCTACGAATCCGAATTCTGAAATCTACAATAATTAATGTTAGGTCATGAATCAATGAATAATTTCATTAATGAATGAAATTCTTTGTTTTGGGGGAAGGTGTGCACTCTACCTGGCAACATTTTGCTCTAATCCCTGTCAAATTAAAATACTATAGAACTTTCTAAATAAATTTTTCATCATTTGTCATAATGGGAATTAATTGAAAATATTTTTAAGTATCAAGCCTTCAATTTTTATGATTATTAGTATTATTTTTACGACTATTATTGTATTTTTTTTAGTGCGTTTCGTTACTTATCGAAGTTAATTCTTGTTTTCTGAATTTAATTATTAGAGATATTCATTTACGATCAAAATTTCGTTTATCATATTTATACACGGTGCAGATGAAACAAGTTTCAATAAAAAGTCTACATATAGGATTTTCTGTTTAGTAATTATTGTTTGGCATCTCATAGTTACTTTACAATTGAAAATGAAAATCATTCACAGGACGGATTTAGACAAAAATCTTTTTGTGTACCGATAATCTCATAATTGTGTATGGCTCATTGCATTAAAGTTTTCTATATGTAAGCTGTGTTACATTTCATGAAAATATTCTCTGCACGTGGAAAGGATTGATGATTTTGTATTTAGAATATACATACCTTTAAAAACTCGGAGTCCAAAGAAGTAATTGAGATGAAATTGAATTTAAAAAAATCGGTTATTGTGTAATTGTATATTTTCTTTATTTGTATCTGTAATTTGTTTTTACTATCGTTTTTTCGTCTTTTATGTTTTATTTTCTTAGTCTAGAGTGATAAGTGATGTGTCGGTCATTTAATCATTAATCATTAACAGTTTGTTTGAATTTTACTCATGCTTCAATTTCACCTCAAGTCTACAGTCGGCATGACGTGCACCTAATGAACTGCAGTCTGTTTCTTATTTGTATTGAAATCTAAATGCGTTATACTACCCGCTGATTCATTGAAAGAGTAAATAAAGGAAGAAATTGTAATTCAGTTCCCTGTCTCATATTTGCAAATGATGTTCGTACTGTCACACTTCAATTCAGGGCTACAAAGAGCGACAATGGAAGCTTCAAAAAACCACCCCCGCCGTGAATATCAAATTTCAAGTGTACATTCGATATATTACATCGCTCTGTCACAAAATCTATAAAATCGTTGGGATTCTCGCAAAAAACTTGGGAATATTCGTCATTTGTTATGGATGCTGAAAACAGAAATGCATCGATTACAGATTGGAGTCTTCCCTTAATTACGGATTTGAACGAGTATGGACAATCGCATGCTTGAAAGGGTCAAACAACGTAGCAATCGGTTACGACGAAGGAAGCGTTATGGTTAAAGTTGGCCGCGAAGAACCAGCCGTGTCCATGGATTCGTCGGGCGGAAAAATCGTCTGGGCGAAGCACAGCGAAATTCAGCAAGTCAATCTCAAAGCTCTCGGGGAAGAGGCCCAAGACGGAGAGCGACTTCCTCTTTCCATCAAGGACATGGGAGCTTGCGAAATCTACCCCCAAACGATCCAGCACAATCCAAATGGCCGATTTTTGGTGGTCTGCGGCGACGGGGAGTACATTATTTACACTTCTATGGCCCTGAGAAATAAAGCTTTCGGCCAAGCCTCGGAGTTCGTGTGGGCCTCGGAACTGAGCCAGTACGCGGTACGAGAGTCGAATACAACTGTGAAGGTTTTCAAGAATTTCAAGGAGAAGAAGAGTTTCAAGCCGGATTTCGGAGCTGATGGTTGGTGTTTTTTTTTCTTTTTTGAGTTTATTCTCGTGGCTTTTTTGAGAAATGACGGGAATCCGGGATTATTTTTTTTATCCAACGCCCGCTAGCAATATGTAATTTTGGGGCCCTGCTGAGAGTGGGAGAAATAATGAATTTCCTGATTGTTGACGTACAGAGTGGGAGGAATAACAACCCATGGGAGAAGTACATCCAACCCGGGGGAGAAGTGAGTACTTCTCTCATGGGTTCATTTACTTCTCCCACAGGTTGGTAAAGGGAACTTTTACGCAAATGTCGGGGATATTGCGACTCATGAATCATGTTGTTCTCAAATTTTTGACTTGTAATTTTTATATTGTTGTCAAACATCAATATAGCGATTTGTAAAAAAAAGAGAGTCATATTTTGAACGTTGACGCCATCTTGTTTCCAGCGATAATGGAAACAAGATGGCGGACGAGTGACTCGACTGTATATCGAAACGTCTAAATCCCTAATCCTAAACTCAAAATGACAAAACTATGTATTGCTGCAATGTTTTTGTTGTTGTTTACAAAAGTGTCGAATGCAGTCATAATCAGTCCTGAAGAAAATCAAAGCGACGAAGGCGATGATTAGTTTTAACGCCCTGAAGTACATAGCAAAGCTCTAAAGGCGATTATTGCGTCTCAATCAGGTAATCTATTTGTTCCTCTCCTCTCAGCGGGACCCGAATTCACATATTCTTCGTGATTGTTAAATAAAGTATTATGTGCAACTATTAGTCGACGGAGAATATTCCACTCGCGTGTTACTGCACTCGCTACGCTCGTGCAGCAATTTCCCGCTCATGAAGTCTTCTTCTTCTCCCACTAGTCACACAATATACTATTATTTACTAAAATTATTATATTTTTGTTGTTGTAATTGAGTTAAGTTGAGTTGGAAAGCCACAATCCGGTGTATAAATCTCCGTTTTATCGAATTCTTTTACTTCTTTTTAGCTATTTTTGGAGGGTATATGCTAGGAGTGTCGTCCGCCGCAGGCCTGTCATTTTACGATTGGGAAACCTTGAAATTGGTCAGGCGTATAGATATTCAACCCACTCATGTTTACTGGGCGGAAAATGCTTCTTTGGTCGCACTCGCCACCGCCGACCAGTATTTTATACTGAAGTACCATTCTGACAGTGTTGCCAACGCTGGGGAAAATGCAGAGGATATAGAAGAAGCGTTCGAGGTAGAGAAATCCTGATTGGAGGAATTTAAATCGATATATGAGCGTCCAATTTACCTTTTTTTGGTTCCATTTCCCAGATGGTTGCTGAAATGAGCGAAGCAGTGAAAACTGGCCTTTGGGTTGGGGACTGCTTTATATACACCAACAGCGTCAATCGGATAAATTACTTCGTCGGTGGGGAAGTCGTGACCATTTCCCATCTGGACAGACCCATGTATTTACTGGGGTACGTGCCGAAGGATAATCGTCTTTACCTGTGTGACAAGGAACTTACTATTGTCTCGTACTCTTTGTTATTGTCGGTTTTGGAGTACCAGACAGCCGTTATGAGGAAAGACTTCGAAACAGCCGATAGAGTATTGCCGATAGTACCTAAGGAACACCGTACGCGGGTCGCACATTTCTTAGAGAAACAGGTTTGTTTAATAAATCTTTTCAGTCGTCTCATGCGCAAGCGCAGAATGTATAGCTATCCTTCTCGCCACGAATTGCTTTGATTTTCGTGCGTTTCCATGACAACTGCACGAAAATATGATAAAGATGAAATGATTCTAACGTGACCCGATTTTCGTAGGAATGAAATAGCCTGTTGAATGTCATTTTTCGAGTTTTATACCAAGTTTTGAGTATTTAAGCCAAATGTGGCGTCGACTAACTTTTCAACTTTGAGTGGATAGATTGGAAGTTTGACATTTTCAATGCGGAAAGTAGATTAATTATAGGCGAGTTATATAGCGAATTCTTAAAAATAATGAAAATTTCAAGAATTTCAAACATTTGGAGGATTTTGGAAAATTTTAAGACTTCTGGGAATGTGGAAAAATTGAAAACAATGTGAAATTTTCCAACGATTTATAAATTTTGAGAATGTTGGTTATCTTGGAAATTAACATAATTTAGAACATTTCCAAATTTTTACGAATTTTAAAAATATTTTGAAAATTCCGTACATTTTAAGCATTTTGGTAAGTGATGAAAATTCTGCGAATTTTAGAAATCTAATGAATTGTGCAATTTTTGAAATAAATTGGAGATTTCGACAATTTGAGAAATTTTTATAATTTCAAACACGGAGAAAATTATGGAATTTGATGAAATTATAAGAACTCTGAAAATTGTTATCACTAACTTTTGAGTATCTTTAACAAATTTTAAAAAATCTAGAAATTTTGAAAATTTAAGAAGTTGGAAGAAGTAAGTATTTTACAAATTTACATGATTTAGAATATTCTGACAGTCCCTGAGTATTCCAAAAATTCTTAATCTTCCAAAATTTATGAAGTTTTCGAAAATTCTAGACATTTTAAAAATTCGAAAATTTCGAAAATATGGAAAATCCTAGAAATTCTTACATACGTAAGAACATTTTGTAACTTCAAAAAATTCGGAGTATTCTAAGAATTTAAAAAATTCCGAAAACTTTGAACTCTTGGCGAATTTTACGTTTGCAAACATGACGGGAAAAATATCTTCTTTCGATCGACTAAACTTTCTGACATGGCTCGTTTCTTCTAGTAAGTCACGAAAATGTCGATTTTACTCTGGTAAATCAAGGAGCTGATTCGAATAGATCGAGAATGTTTCATAGAAAACTGCGTTTTCGGTAGGAGCATTAGTGAGCCTCACTAATGGTTCTACAGGAGACGCAATGTTCTTTGAAAAGTTTACCAATTGTCCGAATTGGGTCCTCCGTTCACTAGGGTGGAATCGACACTTTTCGTGACTTACTAGAAGAATTCGCAAATTATGTTGAAACGTCAAGTTAATAATCGAAATGATACCTTTTTTTCGCAACACTTTCTGATGCTATGAAAAATGTGTACCAGGTTTTTCTACAACTTCTGCTGATAATTCGCGATTAAAAAGCCCTAAAAATGGCGGTGTGGTCGACGTGAAGATATCCAAAGTGACTTTCTTATCCGACCGCGTTTAAAATCATAATACGTAGCAACACCTTTATTCACGAAAATAATATTTTCCGCGTTCGTATTCAAGAATAAAATTGTTCAATATTGAACTTTTTGATATTTTCACGTTAAACGTAAAATTGTCGCAACATTATTAAGCTTCAAATGTAAAAAATACTTCTGTCGAATTATCAAATCTGCTGGAAAAACATGACAGAGTAACCCCGTTCCCTCCTTCTGCGCAGTAGGACATAACAGTACCGAATATTTTTTTTCACTCATTTTCGAAAATTTCCCATGTTATTTCGCTTATACCGTTTCTCACAAATTCTACGCGCGGCGCCACTGTAGCTTTCAATCGCGAACATCGTCAAACGAAAAGATCGAAACGAATTGAACAAAGTTGCAATCGCGAACATCGTCAAACGAAAAGATCGAAACGAATTGAACAAAGTTGAAACACCGTCGAAGTTTAGAATTTTCTTTTTTTTTCTTCTGTGCAAAACGGGACATAAAAGTACCGAATCTTTTTTTTTCACTCGTTAACGAAAATTTCCCATGATATTTCGCTTATACCGTTTCTCACAAATTCTACGCGCGGCGCGACCGTAACTTTCAATCGCGAATATCGTCAAACGGAAAGATCGAAACAAATTCAACAAATTTGAAACAACATCGAAGTTGGGAATTTTCTTTTTTGTTCTAGGGCTTCAAAGAACAAGCCCTAGCCGTGTCCACAGACCCGGAACACAGATTCGAGCTAGCTCTGGCCCTGGGAAATTTG
>JAPYZK010003667.1:0-15927 GCA_030522785.1 Platygaster equestris
CTATATCTCTAGTATCGTATAGATACCTGGCATCTCTACTCGCTTCCCAGCTGTCTCTATCACATTATTCAGAACGTAGTCTTCAGATGGAAAAAAATTTTCAAGTATAGCGCAAGTATCAGCGAACAAGTGGGGCATCTATTTCCCAGTGACTGATTCTTATGGGAATTGATTAAATTGTCATAAATTTTGGGAAATCCTTATTAAGTATACGTTCTTGATGAATTGACTTTATTAAACCCTAGTAAGGAATCTTAAATTTTCAGGTGATCTTATAAAATCTTCATAAGGATTATCAACCTTATAAGGATTCTATAAGGCTAAACATTTCTTATAAGGATTATATGACGTCACCTGAGAACTTTTTGATATCTTATAAGTGTTTTTGAAGGTCAACCTTCAAAGAACGTATAGTTTCTTATGATTGTCTTTAATTTTATAAGGATTTCATGACTTCTTATAAGGATTAGAGTTGCTAGGGTTTTGCAGCATCTCTCTGGACTGCAAGTGCAGAGAGGAGCCGTACTACGAAAATCTTCACTCAAAACATTAATGACGGCTGAATCAGTCCAAATGCTTTACCGAAGATTCCAACTATCCAACTTAGGTTCCGTTTCATCGGAATCCATGGAAATCCAAATGAAAATCGAATATTAAACGGAACGTTGAAAATTTTCAACTTTTGCGGCGCGATCGACTCCACATAATTATTGTTTATAATTTCGAAAACAATGAATATGCATTATACGCACTTGCTAGTACATCAACATTATGAACCACTTATTTTTACCGATGAACACGACAATTCGAAATTGTATATGAGATATCTATAGAGAGCGGCTTTTTTTCCAGACTGAACCTATACTATCTAAATTTTATACCATAAATAACAAATACATATAATTCTTCTGTTATAATTACCAAAGATTGCGTGAGACGATTTGCTGAAAAAATTCAGTAAAATTTGCGCATGCAATACAACGGTGATTGAAAACCTCATCACATCCATGATCAACAAACGAATAATCATCTTGCGATAAGTATTATTCTTCCCCGGCAACGAAATGTATATAGTTAGAGTGAGGATAACAAACAAATCTGATGTTGCTGTTAGAGTTAGAAACATGATGTTCCACCATTTTGGATGGAATTTGTGTGCATAGTCATCCATACAAAGCCAAATTTTTGGATTTGTACAGTTGCATTCTTCAATGCAGTATCTGTAAAAATGCCAATCCATTTTTGAGTCTTGAGATCATTCATAAAATTGTGGAGAAACTACGAGTAAGATAAACGTTGCAGTTACTTTTGAAAATATTAAACCTTTACATGGAGATATGGGAGCGAATGCAATGTTCTGAAATCAATTGAGTCTACTCGATTAGTCTACTAATCGTTAAAAAGAAAAAATTGCTTCACCTGTCAGTTGGGATTCTTCCATTCTTGTTGAACAATTCAAATTCTTCGTTGACGAAGTAACCTTTCGTGGTATTCTCCGCTAAATCAATGATTGCGTAATTTTTGCATTTTCCGGATTTGATGTTTGTTCCGGTTGAACGATTTCCATCATAAGAACCTTTTGCGTTTTTAAAACACCGCAAATTTTTATCCCAAGCTGCCGCGATTGTCCATAAATTTATCAGTGTATAGAAAAATGCATACATATCGTTTCTCTTCATCGCTGTTTCTATTGAGAGAAGACGAATATTTTGCATTTAACGCCCGCAAGGAACCCGTCATTTCAGGGCTCTGGTAAAAATGGGGAAAATAACGAATTACCTGACTGTTGACGTACAGCGTTAGAGAAATACACCAACCCGAGGGAGAAGTAAGTACTGTTCCCACGGGATGATTCACTTTTTCAACAGAGGCCGTCCATAAATTACGTGACGCTAAAAATAGTAAAAATCGTCCCCCCCCCCCCCCCCCCTTGTGACGGAATGTGACAATGTAAAGACCTACCCCCCCCCCCCCCCCCAAAGTGCATGTGACGAATGTCCGAACCCCCCCACCCCACCATAATTTTTTTTCTGAGGTGTGTATTTGATGTTTATATATATACCCAGATAGCATCATTTTATGCAGAGAATTTTATGCGGCACAAGTTCGTGCATCATTGCCTTAGCGCGACCGACATGAAAAAAGACACCTTGAATATTTACATAGCTATTTTCGCTGCATAACGAATGAATTAAATTCATAGAATATTGCGTTCTGTTGGCGACGTCTCTGCGTCATCATTGCCGAATCCGGCAGTAAAATGATATTATCATGGAATAATAGTCATTAAATTGACGCATTATAAATAACGTTTCCCCAGCATACATAATATTCGGTTCTCTTGGTGCATTTACTGTGCAGTACTATTTGTCGTCTGGAAAGGGTCGTTATCGCACTATTGAAAGCATCGTTATTCGACTAGCCTATATAAGGCGAGAGGACGTCGAAGCGTCAACATCGCTCTGTCCAGCTCCGTCATAACTCCAGTCGTTTCGTATGGTGCGATTATGCATTGCGAAATCCCGACGGATTTCGTCCGTCGCCTATAAAAAAATATTCAGAAAAAATGAAAAAATAAGAGCGCGCTCGATGAAAAAATCCGGCTGGGAGTTGACACGGGAATTATTTTCTTCCTGCTTCGTCCCACTCGCGCAGCGGCGTGCCGCCTAATGTGCCTTTCTCTTTTCCTCTTCTACAACGCTCGCGTTCGGCTACGAATTTTTATTCCAGACATCCAGCGCTGTTATTATTATGAGTATTATAAATATTTTTCCGTCTGCTAGCGACAGCCAAGAATATATGTAAGGAGGATGCTCTACTCGTTTGGTGGGGCTATGCGTGCCCGATAGTGCCTATGTAGGCAAGGTGTGAGACTGGATTAGCGCAAAGGATAAGTGCGCATCGGACGCCATCTCTTTTTTTCTCACTACTAGTCCAAGAGTTAGAAGTCGAGTCGCATGTCAAAACATTTTTGTGAAGAATCTCTCACGTGCGTGATTTAATCTTCACATGATCATGTATACAATTCTTGCTGATAGTATTTTTGATCGTTTTTTAATACGCAAAATGTTAGCTCTAGAAATTGATAAAATTCTGAATTTCTCAAAAATTTTTCGCAATTCAATAATTTTTTGGAATCCACATAAACTATCGGGTTCCCTGAGAAATTTAAAATATGCTGAAGTTTCCCGAAAATTTTGGAAACTGGGAGATTCTAAAAACATTCGTGGATTCCAAGTTTTTTCAGATAGAAAAAATCCCAAGTTCTTCGGAAATTCGGAAATTTGTAGTTCTACAACAAATTAGAAAATTTTGAGGTTTTCAGGAAAACTTAACACGTGGAGTATTATGGAAATTTTGAAAATTTTTTGTTTCTAAAAACAATAGTCAGTTCAAAGTTTTTTTGATGAACATATTCCGAATTTTTCGGAAATTTTAAAATGTGTAGATCTATAACAGGTAGATTTGCGAATTTCCAGTTTTTCGGAAAATTGAGGTATTTTGAGTGTTTTCAAAAATTTTACATTTAGAGTTGTATGAAAATTTCTAAAATAATAGTTTTCGAAAAAAAATTAGAAAATAATTCTTTTTGATGAAAACACTCTAAGTTTTTGGAAATTGGGAAATTTTCAACAGCTGATTTGCGAGTTGGAGTTTTTTTGAAATGTCAAATATTTTAAGTTTTTCAAAAATACTTCATTAAGAGTTCCATGGAAAATTCGAGAGTTGTTAGTTATGGAGTATAGTCGAAAATGTCTATTCCTTTTTTTGTAAAATTACCATGTTTTTTAAAAAAATCGAAAAATTTTAAAATTAGAAAATATTAGATAATATCAGATTTCTGAAAAAATTCAAGTTTCCTGGAAAATGTGTCTGCACGACCCGGTGACATACACTTATTATTCTGTTAACGAGAAAGTCACTTCCATTATTGTCGCGTCAAATCTTGTTGTCACGTACACTTATTAATCTGTTGACAAGAAAGTCACGTTTATTAATGTCGCGCCGAATCTTGTTTTTCGGGAACGCAATAACAGCATTGCTCTGCTCAAATAAGGCGCGTTCTAGAACCAATGTAGACGTGGCGTCGAAAGTTCTACGTGTAAACTCTTTATCGGTTCTAGAACTTTTCAACATAACAAGTCGCGCGTATAAATACTCGAGCTCCGCTAAGCTCGAGGCCAGTTCTTTCTGAAACTTCGAACGGATAACTCTCGTGTTACTCTGTGTCGCGTCGTATAATACCGTATAAGGTGTCGTTGGTTGCTTATTGTAATAAAAGATCCATAAAAGAGAAACTGACTTGTCAAAATACCTTCCAACTTGCAATATTTATGTAGTTGTCGGACCTCAAAATCCGAAACGTTACATTGGTGGCAGCGGTACCGCTACTTCGCGAGTTGGTTGGTATTTTTTTGCGTTTGTTTCAACACGAGAGTGCCTAATTAGAAACTTTGCCACCATGAGAGCCGTCCTTGTCTTTGTCACCTCAGTCTTGTAAGAACAAGAATTGCATCCTCTTATAAAAAAGAGTTATCTGCGATTCTTCATAATCGCGCTTAGTGATTTTCAGCGTCACAGCTCTGCGATTTTTCATAGTCGCGCTTCATGATTTCAATAGTCACAGCTCTGCGATTATTCATAGCTGCGCTTAGTGATTCTTATAGTCACAGCTCTGCGATTTTTTATATTCGCGCGTCGTGATTTTCATAGTCACAGCTCTGCGATTTCTCATAATTGCGCTTAGTGATTTTTAGAGTCACAGCTCTGCGATTCTTCATAGTCGCGCTTTGTGATTTTCATAGTCACAGCTCTGCGATTTTTTATATTTGCGCTTCGTGATTTTCATGAGCACAGCTCTGCGATTTTTCTCAGTCGCGCTTAGTGATTTTCAGAGTCATGACTTTGCGATTATTCACAGTCGTGCTCAGTGATTTATAGAGTTACAGCTTTGAAAATTTCCACAGTCGCACCTTGTGATTTTCAGAGTCACGTCTTTGTGATTTTTCACAGTCATGCTTAGTAATTTTCATAATCGTGCTTAGTGATTACCAGAGTCGCAGCTCTACGATTTTTCACAGTCGCGCTTAGTGATTTTCATAATCGTGCTTAGTGATTTCCAGAGTCATAGCTCTGCGGTTTTTCACAGTTGCGAATTTGGGAATATTTTTTTACCTCTCTAGAAATGCCGGACGAAGCCAACGCCCCGATAAAGCCAAAAGATGCAGTGGCGTTTATACCAATCTTCGATGGCCATAAAATGCCGGTCCATTAATTTTACGACATCCTTGAACAAGTTTTTGCGCTCATCTCACCCCATCAAGAACGTTCATGGCTTAACGTTCGTATTAATTAAAAGGAAACGCATATAGACGCTTTGGACGCGAATTATGGCACTACGCATCACTTGAAGAACTATCAGAACAACTTGAAATCGCATACGACGACGGCAACGACATCGGTCACTGGACCGGTATGATCGAAAATGAATTCCAAGACACCGACGACGACGCAGAGAGTTTCGGCACACGCCCTATTGAGCTTCTGCGACGCGGAAAATCGCCATCGAAAAATCAATTGGAAATATGGAGTCCAGGAAACAGAGGATCGAAGAATTAGAGAAAACAGCCACCAGAAAACTCATACGGGGATTGAAACCAGAAATAGAGATACGTGTTATTAACTACAATCCACAAAACTTGGCAAAAGCTATCGAAGCAGCAAGGCAATGCAAAAAACGTTAGTGTGAAACAAAAACATCAAGGAATCCCGTCAAAGAAACAAGTAACTGTACCACCTGCATGACAGGAATACAAAATGCTGCAGCTTTTGCAACAGAATGGGTTCACACAATTCGGACACATGTAAAATGCGTGTACCCCCATCCCAGGGAAAACGCAAATACCTGGAGCAAAATTCCCACAACGGAAGAAGAAATGACCAATATTATGAAAAGAACCCACGATACGACCGACCGAGCGGGTAACAAGGCCAAAATCGTAGAAACGATTGGACCCCAACCTCAAACTCAAGAGAAAATGACCCACGAAATGAGTTTATGGACCGAAACAGAGACTTTCCACAGAGTAGCAGGAATTGGAACTGGAATTAACGAGAGTACACGAACCAAGGCCAATATCGTAGAAATAATTAGACCCCAAATCCGAAAAAAAAAAAAACCCACGGAATGAATTCATGGACCGAAACAGAGATTTTCCACAAAGTAACAGAAATTGGAATTCGCATCAACGAGAATACACGAACCAAAGCCAGGATGGGAATCGTTACTATGAAGAGTACAACCTACATCGAAACAATGGACAATCTAACCAACAAGGCAACACAAGTTCAGGAAGAAAGTTTTTTGAAGGAAATGGAGGGGAAAATAGCAGCTGGAACAACGCAAACGGGGCCCAAACCAACGAAGAGGATTCAGACTCTGAGTTGATGCGGATGAGCGGTACCCTCTCGCATTAGTATCAAGGTACCAACAGGAATGACGCGGTGAAGTGCATTATGACCTAAGAATATTATTGATAATTGCGTCGCTTAGTCACCAACAGTCGATTTATATGCAGAACAATTAATTAAAAATCACGGAAAATTTTTAGTAGATACAGGGGCCTCAATAAATATTATAGAATTTTCACACCTAAAGAAAGATACCCGAATGCACAGCGACATGACATTTAACATAAGTGGCATCACGTGAGAGTCAGTTAGAACCTTTGGACGAACAACACTTAAAATCGAAGGATTTTAAAAACATTTTTAAGTCGTCAACGATAATTTCCCGATAGAAAGTGATGGAATGCTGGGAACAGTTTCTTTTGAAACACCGGAGCAGTTATTTCATACGTGGAAAGAGCCATAATTTTTGACCTAGAAGAAGTTGCTTTAAGCGAAGACATAATTACACTCCTGCCAAGGACCCGACAATTAATGTAAAATACATCAGAGTTTCGAACATCAACATTGAACATGGATACGTTTTGAAATTAACTACAGTTCCAAATGTATTTATGGGGAAAGTTTTAGTAATGAACAGAAATGGGATAGCATATTTGTATGTTGTAAACGCGAAGGAGAAAGAAGTGAATATAAGAAGACCAACCATCGGACTCTGGGAAGTCGAAAAAATAAAACTGTTTACACGACAAACAACTCTGCAGAAACCAGAGGAAACAGACGCGAAGGTGCAAAGAGTAAGCGCCAGGGAATGCACAGAAGAGAGATATAATAGAGTTATGGGGAAAATTGACACAAAAAACCTGGAACCAGAGGAAAAATATCATGTAGAGGATCTCGTGGAGAAATACCAAGACAACTCTCACTCAGAGGGCGAAAATTTGGGCTACACTAATATGGTTTACCATAAAATTGAGACAACTGACGATACTCCAGTGGAAGCAATATGTCAATATAGCTTTTCCCTGACACAGTGAGATGAGATCAACAAACAAATCGATAAGATTTCGAAAAATGGCATCATTCAACTATCACAGAGCGCCTTATTATCTCCTGTGTGGATTGTATCAAAAAAACCGGGACCTACTAGCGAGAAACGCTATAGGATGGTGATCGATTTCTGACAATTAAATACAAAAACAGTTTACGATAATTTGCCGCTTAAGAAGATTGCGACGCTGCTCGACTGTCTAGGAGGAGCTAAGTATTTCAGCACTTTCAAATTAGCATCTGGGTTTCACCAAATTCCACTTCACCCCGACACCAAACACAAGACAGCATTTGCTACGATGAACGGGCTGTAAGAATTAAACAGGCTACGTCCCGGCCTAAAAACAAGTCCTGCATGTTTTTCACGCATGATAAACAGCGTCTGAGCGGGTATGACGTACGTTGAGTGCTTGGCTTATTTGGATGACATTATTATCTTCGCAAAGGATTTAGGGGAACACGAGAAAAAATTCGAGCGACTTATAGAAAGATCCCGCAAGGCATACCTTGTTCTACAACCAGAGGAATGTCAATTCCTGAAAAAAGACGTTGTCTATCTCGACCACCGTATCACAGAAAATTGCATGCAGCCAGACGAGAAAAAGCTATAAGCGCTCAAAAATTACCCTCCGCCAAAGGAACCAAAGAAAGTCAAGTCATTCCTCGGACTTGTATCCTACTTTCAGAGATTTATCCGAGAATTCGCTGAAATCGCCCGCCCACTTACACAACTACTGAAAAAGGATGTTGAAATCAAATGGGAAAAAATGCATCAGGAAGCGTTCGGAACCTTAAGGGACAAACTTCTTGTTAAACCGATATAACAGCTACCCGATTTCAGTGAAGAATTTCTAATCAGTTGTGATGCGTCTAATTTTGTTATCGGGGCTATGCTCTCACAAGGAGAGATAGGCAAAGACCTCCCTATCGCATACGCATCTAGATCTCTGAATGCAGCAGGAGTCAATTATTTGACCACGGAAAAAGAAGCCCTTGCACTTGTTTATGCAGCCGAACAATTCCGACCATATATCTTCATACAAAAGTTTACGCTCCTGTCAGATCACTGTCCGCTAAGTCATCTAACAAGGACTTAGAAGCCAGCTGCACGACTGATGAGATGGAGGTTACAATTGGAGAAATACGACTATGACATTGCCTACCGCAGTAAAGCGAGTAACGTGGTCGCAGATGCACTTTCAAGAAATCCAACGGATACAGTCAATGACGCCAAGGAAGGTCATGAAAACGATTATGAGAAAGAGAACCAAAAATTTTCAAGAGGAAAAGGGGATTCTTTTCACCAAGACACAGAAACGCCCTCGAGGAAGACACACAACAGACAGTTAAATGTCAAAAAGAAAACAGATTGGAAAGAAAGAACAACCAGAAAACGAGGGACCAGAAATCACAACAGTAGAAAGAAGGAAAGAAGGAAAGATCGATGAAAAGCATGATGAAAACGATAAGAATACGGAAGAAAAACAAGTGAGAAAATTCCACAAGAAAATCGCAGCAGCCAATCCTGAAGTAATCAACCAGGAGAAGCGCCAACTAGATTACTGAGAGTAGGAGAGGGTAAAAAAGACATACTTCCATTATAAGCCGGACCATGAAGACATAGATGCAGACTCGGAAATGGAACTAACGTGTTGGGAATACGACACCAGTGATAAAAAAGAAAACAACAATACAACCAAAAATACGGTAATAAGAAAACCACGGAAAGCAAGAGGAAAGATGGGGCGATAGACATACGAACCAGTGCAGTCGGAGGACACTGATTCCGAGGGAGTAGAAGATTTGGGTACAATAAGGACACAAAGTGAATTTAGACACTTACGAGAAACAAAAAAGGGCCAAAAGAAGAATTCGGCAGACGAAAAGAAAAGCAATGACAAAACTACAAAAAAATGAAATACTTCGGAGAATCACGATGAAATTATAAAAACTGACAATGAATACGAGACAAAAATATGAAAAAGAAGATAAACGAAGTTGAAAATATTAAGAGAATGATTTTCGAAATTAAGAACGCCCCAATGAGTTCCGAAGAATTTGGAAGCTACTCTAATACTGATTACCCCTTCAACAAAAAAAGCCTCGAAATTTATCGTCCAGGAAAACGATCGCGTGAATAAAGACGCAATCCATTCAAAGAAAAGGAAAAAGAAACCTTTAAGTAGTTCAGACACAAGTGGGAGCTAAGATGAAGCAAAACACAAGACTAAGATATGCTGAAGAAACAAAGGAACACCGTATTCAGAAGAGACAGAAAACGAGAACAACAGTAATAGAATCAAAGAAGTTGCAGAGACAATCAAAGTTGATATAAACCCAAGTGAAAACACAGGAGTCACACAGGTATCCAAGAAAAATAAGCCGCACGAAGGAAAAGCCGCCGAATCAATGGAAATTTTTTCAGAGGACAGCAAACAAGAAATTGTAGAATCAACACAACACAGGATTGAGAACAATAAAGATACTGACGAACAAATGCTAAACTTGGAAACGAGAAAAACAAATAAGAATACAGACGAGGAAAAATTAGGTACTTGTTCAAATATCGAATCAACAAAAATCTGCGAGAACTTCTACACAGCATACTTGATTACACCAAAGTCACCATGCGGAGTCCGTATTATCGCCAACCCAGATTTCAGCGGATTCAAAAAATGTCCGATTCATACAGCGACGATTGATAAAATCCACTGGACCCAGTTAAAAAGAAAAAATGCATGGTCATACTCGTGTGCCGAGGAGGAAATCGTCAATGTCCAATGCAAGAATTCAGACACACAGCGTATAGCAGTGAAGGGTCAAGGTGTTTTGACACTAAAAATCAAATGCAAGGCCACGTCATCTACTGCGGTCCTAACAGCCTCTCGCGAAGTCGATACAGACATTGAGACAACAGTAAACAACAGGAAGAGCCTGGATATAGGAGCGATTCACACCAGCGGAATTGAAAATAGTACAAAACCGGAAGACACAATAAGAGAAACAGAGAAAACGTACAAATATGAGGCAGGAAAAGCGAAGTCACACTTGACCAAGGACATCAAGTTATCGAAAATCATTAATAAAGCAAAAAAACTACGCATAAAAATAGAAAATCAGGAGATAGACTGGAAGTCTGGATCAAGTTGGACAATCGCAGGACTAATTGGCAACCCATCCGTCCTGGGAATACTGTGGTGCATTTTTTGAACATTATCATGCACAAATATCGGAGAAATACTGTCGTATCTCAACCTCTGTAGAAGCAAACGAAACCAACCAAACCCCACTATTTATCAACCAACAACCGAGGATATAGAAATGAACGTAGTGCGACGACCACGGTCAAAAGAGAGCAAACGACCCCCTTAGAAACAAAAAAAATTGCCATCGAAAGCCCTCAACGACGACGAACCCAAAGGAACCATAAAACCGAAACAAGAACGAGTGCATTGTCCCAAACCATGGTATCTATGGAGAAATAGGACGAAGGAGGACCAAAAACAAGCCATAAATTTGTGAATAATCCCAAAATAATTTCCTTTTTTTCGAACAATTACATTAACTTCATACCAAGTAAATTATTTTCCAACAAGTCATAAAATTTTAATTAACCTAAAAACAAGTTCATTGCAAACGATTATATTTAAATGATTATACAAGTTCAAATAATTTTATAACAAATAAATTAATATATGAAATGAACTTATTTCAGAAACAAGTTCTATGTTCCGAAGGAATACTATTGCAAGTAAAAACAAGTCACTCATAATTTTCAAACAATTCATTTCAACAATAATTCTAATACAAACACGAGGCAGCAGAAAAAAATCCTCAAAATAGTAGCATCTCAGCAATAACACCCCTCACATCCCGAGTCCTTCGACAAGTCCCATTCATAGCCGTCAGGCATCTCGCTCTCTCCACAACAATCCCAATTGGCCCCTTCGTCATCCTCGAAAGTGTCGCCACTCGCTTCTTCACCTTCGTCACCCTCTTCCACTCCTCCACCCTCGGCACCTCCTTCCAACGGTTCGCCATCCCATCCACCATTGCCGGCTGCCTTCCAACGGTTCGCCATCCCATCCACCATTGCCGGCTGCGCCTTCGAACCACCAGTCGTCTTTAACGTCGTCCCACAAATCGAGAAACCCAAAGAAATTATTCTGGAAAAATGCGGGATCCATCTAACGAGAGAAAATTATTGAAATATCGACAATCACACTACCTTTAGGCGTTGAAGAGAAATTCTTTTGACTTATCTTCGGCGAAAACACACAAAGAAAAGAGAAAGGAAGTTTCTGCATACACAGCTTCAACAGATACATATAACAATCCCCGTTCTGAACAACATTTATATACCAAACCCGTAACGACCGCAGATTAAGATACAATTAAAAGATAACGAGCAGAGACGACACGTTAGTGAAAAGAATAACAAATAGCTTTAAGATCAGCAGTTAATCACGCAAATTATAGCCATTAGAATCAATTAATCAAAATATCAGTCGAGGAAGCCTCTGAAACCGTCATTTGCACGAAACAAATAATAAATACACCATTAATTCTCGATATCGGTCAATTTTTTTTCGTCAGCATAATATTCCTTACGATCATCATCTTAAAATAACAACAGCAACATAGTTTTTGATTGACAGATTAATGAAACGAGCCGTTGTAGAAAAACAACAACAACCTAGTTTTTAATTGACAGATAAATAAAACGCGTAGTTATAGAAAAACTACAACAACCTAGTTTCAATCGACAGATAAATAAAACGCACAGTTATAGAATAACAACAGACTAGTTATAAATAAGAAACAGTCAATATTGTCAGTACGACACCGTCTGCCTCGCGTGTTCCATCCTGGATCCAGCACCGCCAACTCTACGAGAAGCACGCCAATACGCTAGACTGTACGGCATCAGGCCCAACGGGGGTTTCAACGAATTCCGAGAAAAAGGACACCCTGAATTATGGGCCCTCATCCGTTTTCTCCAAGGAACGATCCTAGGATTCAAAGAGCTACTGACGAATTTCGCAAACTCGTATGAAGAAATGTTCCGAAGGCAAAAAAAAAGGAAAAGGCGCCTGCCAAACCAAAGGAGAGAACAATATCCTTGCTCAGCGAAATACGCCGAATACCGGAGGATGAAAACAGGGCGGTCGTCAAGTGCCGACACTGCAATAACTCATTCCGAGTAAACCGTACCGAAGGCCGGGCAACAACAACGGGCTCAACGAAAATCTTAACAAACTGCCCTAGATGCAAAAAGCCAATATTCGGATTCATGAAAAGGGCAAAACAAACCGGAGAAAAAGAAGCTCATGCAGAAGTTGAACAAACACCCGAAATCGGAGCAGCCATGACTTCGAAGACGATTGCGAAAGTGTAGCCCCAACCGATGGTTATCGACCTAACTAAAGAACAACGCACACCGCCAACTCTGAGGCCCCAACAACATGTACAACCGCTAGTGGTTGACCTCACCACCGAACAAGGCCCGAGTACACATCAACAACGTCCAGACTACAGGGCCCAAGTGACAGCTCGATTTCAACAACCACCAAGGAACATTCCCAGGCAATACGACTACATAGCGCGCCTAAACACGGACCACAGGGCCGAACATGCGGTACGTGAACATCCAAGAAACACGCAAGAGCGGCCGCACCATAGAACACAGCCTGCTAGCAATGCACTCGGTGGCGCCCGACACACGCTACGTCCAGGCCCAAGTACATACGACCAATCAAAACTCTACAATTGCCGAAAATCAGTGTCAAGGGACGACAGCACAGAGCAGGCTTCCCTTGGATCAACGCATCAGCGACATCTTGCGAGGATCGACGACATACATCTCCCAAGCCAACCAGGGCCCAGAAACGGCCACAGCTCATCGGCGTAGTCATAATTTGGCCCCGAAGTATTGAGTACCAAATTTTTTCCGCGGCGCGTATAGTGCTGCCGCCTGTCGGCGGAGGGAACGTTAATTTGAATTTAAATGTTTTAAATATAACGGTTTGAAGTAAATAGTAAATATCTCAATTGATAATTATTTTTATCATTATTTGATGGTTTTATTTTAATATTTTCAGAAATTTAAGAATTTGGTTTGATTATTCTGAATTTTCAAACCTGTCGAGTTTTCTAACTATTATGTCTCAATTTTTGTGAAGTTTCGATTTCGCTGTTAAATCTTATGTTTTTAAAATTTTGCTTATCTTCTGAATATTTTGTTTTTCAGTTCCAAGGGAGCAGTTCCAGAATTTTTCCAATTCAAAAATATTGCGAATTCCAAAATTTTCCCAAAACTGTTGAATTTTATTCCAGATTCTTATTCTTTCCATTTTTTCAGAATTGCTTATTTCAATAATAATAATTATTATTAAAATATTGTTATGATTATTATCACGATTGTGATTGTATTATTTATGTATATTCGTTTGATACTCACAATAATTACATTTAATTATAATTAATGTAAAAAAAACATAATAGTATTCCAAAAGATCGACCCAGCTTATTTCAAAAAGTAGGATTTTTTTTCATTTCAAATTTTTCCTGATGACGTATATTATATACAATTGTTTCTTTATTTCGAAAATAGTCAATATTTTCTTAGACTGGAAAATTTTTTTCAATTAAAAAGTTTTGATGCATCATCAATTTTATCTTATAACTTTCATTTTTCGTTTTGAAAATTTTGGAACTCTAGAAAAATTGAAACAGGAAATATTCAGAATATTCAAAATTCTTTCAAATATCCTTCATCATTTGGGAAGTTCCAGAAATTTTACAAATTCTGTGTGAGGAATTTTGAAAATTGTGGTCAGATATTTGTGATCCCGAAAATCCCAAATTTTCCAGGATTTCGGGAAATGGTCGAAAAATTAGAAATATATTTCAATAAAAAATTCTCGGATTTTATCGATTCAGCAGATTTAAGAGTTTATAACAGTTTAAAAAAGAATTTATTTGTAATTGTCTCAATGTGTTTAATATCTGTCACCATATTGCAATTTATTTGTCAATTTATTTGTCATTTTAAAATCGTTGCATCATCAAAGGATCAATGAATAATACATTTTGACAACTACAACAATGGGTGATTACACTGTGCGACAAATTTTAAACTTTTTTTTCATCTGGGCAGTGATAGAATGAATGGGTTCCTGGCAACCCCCATAGACTACCCAAAAAGGGATTTTTACGGGTTAGCTCGAATAAGGGAGTTATGAACAATTACATTTTTCTTCAAATATAAGGCTCCAGAAGCGTCATCCATTATCCGATTTTTGGAATTTCAAATGGTGTGAGCATTTCTCAGTACGTCGATTAGCCTTTCCGCGAGGAAAGTCAACAGACCTTTTCCGGTAATGATCTCGCATTGATTTTAGCCCAAATTCACTTATCGAAATAATGATTTTTCCGCGGAAAAAATTGTGAACATTAATTTCTCTCACTGAGTACGTTCGAGTAATATTTTGAATTTTTTAAATCAGATGTATACATCTGATTCTAACGTTTCTATTCAATATTGTGAACAACTTAAAAATAAGATGTAAACTTTCGGAACCCTCTTGGGAATCATTTATTGGTGACCAAAGAAACCCGTTCTTGCACAAATTTTCTCAGCCCAAATCCGAAAGTCTAATTTTGTCGAACTGTGTTATGTACTCAATATATCGTAAGTTACTCTAGCATTCATGCTTTAAATTAAGCGAGAATTTCATCGCAATAACTTACTTTTATACTAATCCAGGGAAGACTCGCTGGTGCGTGATTCGTTAGAGCGCGCTCTAATTTACCGTGAAGATTTCGGCAGCGATAAGGCTCCGAGTTCCACAGCAGGGAGCGATTTCCAGAAGCTTGGAAAGTCATTAATGCTTTGTCATTTTTGGGTTCGGATCCCTCGAGGTTTATACTTGATGTTGTTTTTACCCGTCTTATCGCTCTCTCGCTGAAGCGTTATGTTTACTCAATACCCTTGAGACAAGAGCACTAGCGAGTCTTCCCTGTAATTTTATCTTTCGCAGCTTTTCGCATATCTGGATTACTTTGTCTGATATTTGGTCGAATAAAAAAGCTAGCCTAATCCAGCAGCGCGAAAGGTGCAGACGATAGTATAATCATTATTAAAACACTCTTTACATTCTTAGAAGTATTTTTTGAATGAAAAATCTATTTGTTAATAAAGGGATTCATTTTCCATTCATCATTTATATTTATCGGAAGAAGTAGGCAAATAGATCGTTCTAACAATTAACTCAATATCTATTGTTCATTCAAATGAGTTTAACACCTGAATGTAAATGATGTATTTTCTCTATACAATCTCTTGACAGGGTCTATTTTTATGAACAAATGGCTTCACACAAACAAATGGTTTTATATGAGTGAAAATTCATTGAAAACTTCACTAAAGGCTCGCCAAACTGGTTTTTGGCATTGTATTATGACATT
>JAPYZK010003668.1:0-16960 GCA_030522785.1 Platygaster equestris
TTGAAGAGTGTTCCCAAAAATTCACCGGTGCCAAAAATATTCATACTCATTTGTTTAAAGTCGAAATCTGTGCGAAAAAACTGTGAGCAGTTATTGGTTAACGGGTATATTCACGCGAAACTGTTCAGTTGTCGAGTCATTTTTGCCCGCCGGGCTAAAAGAATTCTATGAGTTCTAGAGTTTTTCCGCACTGCGCATGCGCACTTGCCAGTTCGCGTCATCGGCCTCACATCGGTAACTTTTGGCATACGTAAACGGGCCTAAGAAACTCGCGTTTTGAGTGCGCGTGTTGAAAAAATTATTATCATTTCTGCTATACGTACCTAAATAATGCACGAACACCCCTCAAAAACACTGGATTCTCAGTTTTTGAGCATTCCAGGAGTACTTGTAATTTGAGTAATTACTCTAATTAATTGACTCTAGTTAACTAGGGGTTAATTCTGGATCCGTAGGGGAATAGCCAAAACAACGATGACTCATTCAAATAGTCGAATTTCGCCCAATTCAAAATAAGCGATCAAAATGATTTCACCGTTCAAAAAGATAATTTCCTCCAAAACTGAAGGATTTATTCCTCATTAACAACGTTCCGTTACACCCAAAAAAAGTCAAGAAAGCACTCATTCCGCCGATTTCAGCGCGACAAAGAAATCGGCTTTCAAAGCGCGACATGACAAATTTTTAACGGCCCGTAAAAAGTACGAGCCGTAACTCCGCGGAATCAGCGCTTTTAATAAAGGCTCGTGATGTACATTACAGTTGCACGCGCGTCGACTTTACGAGGGCGATTAAAAATCGCATTAACGCCTTCCCATCGGCTTTCTTAATTTTCTTTTTCGTCTCCCTAATATCGCGTCCCTTTTATCGATACCTGTTACTCTTTTTCGCGTTCGGCCTGAATCTCAATTTTACCACGGCTCTCTTATCTCGCCTCATTTTACATCGCTCCTCTCGATCGGTCCCTCATCATTCACGCTATTTCTCACGCTGACAACGTGCCTTTCTTTATTTTTTACGATTTCATTTTTCCTTTTTTTTTTTCATTTTTTCATTTTTTATTCTCTTCGTCCTCTTCTGCCTCTGACAAAATAATCCCCGATAAGGATATCATCGATTCGCCGATTTAATGAACTTCACGTGTCTTCATTCGCGAAATTATTCGGCAAACTGATTTCTGTGAGTGCTGTGCGACACATTTTGTCGTTTAGGCGAAATTTTCAAGGATGTAATTGGAGAGCGCAACTTGGATAATTTAGAAGCAATATTTTTTGGGAAAAGCAAACAGGAATATTTGTTATTCAGTCAATTCAATTTCATCCCAAAGGCTCGTTTCAAGGGGCCTGGAGAAATAATTCAAGACGAACTTCATCCTGATATATCTTTTTTTTACGACGGCTCGAGAAGACGCATGTACATAATACATCACGGGCACTTTGTGTTGGGCGCGGAAAATAAATTCGATGGGGAAATTTGGTGGCTTTTGCCCTCTGAAAACGAACGAAAAAGGCTAATGGTCGTAAAGAAAGTTATAACCGATGGCGCAAGGGAACGAGAATGGAAATCGCTGCGAATGCTTCACGTTCTCGCGATGCTAAAAATGTCATTCACGAAAAGACACGAAACAAACTTCTATTTACACAGAGCGTCATAAAAATTCGCTTTTTCGATCGTTTCTACAAGAGACGAAGAAAAAAAAATATATATATATGAAAAAAACTCGCATGAAACGTACGTACGTGTTTTTTCCCAAAAATCCCGAAAACAGTTTATGGTTATTTTATGGCTCAATTATTCTTTTATGGTGAAATTCGGATGGTGAAGTCGTAAATTTCGAAATGAATCATTGAATGGATTTCCTCTCACGGGCGATAATCGGTTCCGGTTTAGCGGTGTAATGAAACTTTGTCGTTGTTGCTTTTTTCGACAGGCCGCATTGATTGGCGTGATAGGACGTACGCGTTAAGTTTACGACGGGCTTTAAAAGCTTTCCTAACGAGCGACCTGAATAAAAAGGAAAGGAACGATACGAAACCGAGGAGAGAAAAATGTACGCGTCGATGTATAATGTGGGAGAGCATATAATGTGCCCTTTGGGAGTGCGCTCTTTATGTCCCTCGGTCTGGGAGGTTATCCAATTCGGCTTTTTTCGATTCTGTGCGATTCTGTGGAGTATTTGATCAAAAGAAATTATATTTTTTAAGATAACTTGAACTTCATAACTGGTGGTGAAATATGATTTTTCTGTTTCCGTGATGGAATCTGGTATTTTCAGATCCTGAATTGAGTATAGATGAGATTTATCGTTGGTAGATCAAAGCTACTAAAAAAAGATAAGATCTACCTCTTGTAGATCAGATCGAGAATTAATGGATCAGATCTAATATCCCCTGACAAAGTGGATGCAACCCAACGACAACCTTCAAAGGTTGTCATTGGGTTGCAAATTTCTCAAGTATAAAAAACAGTATTTGCGACATTTTCGTGCTATTAATGACTGGTTTTTAGTATTTTATATAATTTCAGGTGATATTTGATAAAAAAACTATCAAATGCAGTTTAAATTGTCATTTCAGGGATTTTATAGTGTTTATCGATTATGTCATTATTTTATAATTTAGTTAATGATTTTTAGTTTAATCATTGAAAACTATTGTAACATAACTGACAATTACTTGTTAATAATACATAATATCTATGTAATGTTTTGTTTCCATTTTTGATACTCAAAAACTTGTCACTTTCGTTGACAATTTATTAAGTATCGAAAATGTAAACAAACCATATACAAAATGTAATGTATTAATAATAAGATGCAATGAATAATATTTTATGATTTTTAGTTATTTAATGATAAATCAACATTTTTAATAATCAAATTGAGACATAATCAATATCGGCAATTAATTATCAAAAACGAAAATCAAAAGCGGAATTCTATAGTTTTTTCGTTTAGGTTCAACTTGAAATAATGAAAAACCAATATTGTATGTTATTTTTTGCGTATAATTGCTGCGAAAACCTATTTTCATATTCAAAACATCTGCAACCCAATTGCAACCTTTGAAAGTTGCATCCTCTTTGTCAGGGTCAGTAGATCAGATTCAAAATAATGAGATTACATCTACTATCTGTAGATTAGATATAAAAAATTGGAAGATGATATCTATTACTAGCAGATGTAATCTATTATAACCCGATGCGATTTATGATTGGTAGACGATATCTACCATTAGCAGGTCGGAAACAAAATGAGTAGATCAGATGTGCTATCGCTAGATCAGATCGACTGTTAGTAGATTTGATCTAGTTTTATGAAAATTGGATCCAGAAATAGTTAATGGGATCTACTGTAAGTGGATCAGCACTGAATTGTATTTTGGATCTATTAGAGCTTTCATAGATAATGTCACAATTTTTTGACCTTTTTTTGACGCCCCAACCTCTCTTCTGTCACAATGTGTCACAAATTCGCAGCCCCCCCCCCCTTCTCCCCCTTGAGTCATGTCACAATGTGAAATTTGAAAGGGGAAAATAATTTTTTTTTACCCTCTTTTTTATTCAGTTCACTCTCTTCTGTCACAATGTGTCACAAATTCGCGGATGCTCCTCCTCCCTCTCCTCCTTGACTCACGTTACAGTGTGAAATTTTAAAGGGGAAAATAATTTTTTTTCTTCCTCTTTCTTATCCAATTCAATTCAATAACATAAGAAAATCAACATCAGAAAGGGTTCTTTTTCAGTTGACTTTCCAGTTTTTTTTTTTTTTCAAAATAGGTGTCACACTTGCAAAATTGTATGAAAATTCGACTTTACGAAATATATTGAAATTGCAGAATTCATGAACATTTCGAAAGCCCATAAAATTTTGAGATTCTACTTAGTTTAAAAGTTTCGAGAGTATGGATTTCTTTGATACTTGTGGTTTTTCGAAAATTTCTCAATTTTCGTATTAAATTCTAATACTTTATCTGAGAAAATTCCATGTACTACGGGATTTTCTAGAATTTTGTAAAAGGTTTGGAAATTGTTAACAAATTTTTTAGAACTTTGTTAAGTCTACAAAATTTTGCATCATCAAAATGTGTGACACCAGATTATCGAGAACCACCTCCCTTCCTCTGTCACAAATTGTCACAGATGAGCTGACCCCCCCCCCCCCCCCCCCCCCCCACGCCCCGGCCCCCCTTCTGGGCCCCCCCCCTCCGCAACGCAGGAAAAAATAGTATTTGTTGTAGTATAAGATATTCTGAAATTTCGGAATTTTTGTTGATAGAAATTTTTTCGGATAACCAAAAATTTTTTCGAACCTTACGAAAACTCGTTTAAACACACCGAAATACTGAAACTGATAATGAAATTTTCGAAGATTCCTCAAATTTACTCAATATTTACGAAACCACATGGAAAACGATCATTAAAAATGAAAATTCCTGAAAAAAAAACCCAGATTAAAAAAAACTGTCCTGAACATGGTCAAAAAATTGAAAAAACTCCAGAATATGTATCCTCATCCCGAAATTTGAAAAAAATGTATGAAAACGAAAAAAAAATTCGAATTCAATTAAACTGAATTTTCTTCCAATCGCAATAATTCTGAATGAGAATCCATAATTTCCTGTTAATTTCTGTACCGCTTTGTGAGAACTTAGAATGTCCATTGAAGGTATTGAAGAATATCGAAATCCAAAGTGTTGATACGCAACTGTGTGACGGACAACACGAGGGACACGACTGTATCAATATTTTCTACTTTTTCCCTTCTTCGTTTTTGTTGATTGTTTTCCCCTAAAATCTCTCATGCGCCATAAAAAAAAAACCAGCTGAATCCAGCGTTCGGTCTCGAATTCCAAAAAAAGCAAACAAACCCTCCGCAAGGGCCCAAAAAACCTCACCTCCTCATTGGGGGAAAAATTTTCTCCCTCGTTTTCGGGAACGACGAAACGGCCTCGAGTTAATAATACGTAGGGCCCCGACCGAGAAGAACGAGGTTGACGCAAAAACGCTAATGGCGAACATTCGGCTCTCTCCCGGTTATTTCCTCGGCTTTTCGGGCCTTCGGCGCTACCGTTGCACTTCTTGCGCCCTCGCTTTTTTTCTTTCGTCTCCGGGATATCCGCGGCACTTCGATCTTCTTTCGCCGGGCCCTTTCTTTGTCCATCCTTTATTTTCTTCTTTTTCTGTTCCACCTCGGAGCTTGATCCTCGCTCGAAAAATCACCGACAAAGGTGAACCGACGGGATTTAGGAGCCGACGGGATCACTCCCGATGTTGCCTCCCCCTCCGGTGGGGTATAAACATTCGCTAATGCGCCCCTGGCTACATTGTCATTAAAATATTGGCCTTACCGGTCTTACATGTGAGGCGCGTTGTAAAATGTAAATTGTTTCGCGTACCGCGAGTCACGTGGATGGGGCGGGGGGGGGGGGGGGGGGGGGGGGGGGTTTGGGTTTCCTTGGTTTTTGTGTGTGGGGTTTCTCGCTCGCCCCTCTTTTTTTTCTTGGGTTGGTGTGAAAAAAAATCACAGATGTTTTTGACAGCCTACTGGGGTGTATCTGCAAAATTGGAGAACGATCTACCGTACCGATTTCGCAAAAAAAATTCGCAAAATTAACATTGTTATTATGGGCGCAATGCTTTTTTCCCGGGGGGCGATTTCACTTTGGGAGTCAACTTGGGAATCAAACTGGGAGTCATGACTCCCGTGACTCCCATTGACTTCCGTAATCGGAGTCATGGACAGGGCCGTCCCTAGGTTTTGCGGGGCCTGAGGCGAAGATTTTAGGCGGGGTTCCTCAATGAAATGTTGTTATGGATAATAAATTGGAATTTTGACGTTTCGAAAATACGAGGAGTCCTGCAAATATTGGAATATAGAAGTTTGAGAATTTTCAAGATTGGAAATTATTGAGTTCTGACATTTTTGAAGTTCTGAAAATTCCGCATATTTTGAATTATTTTGAAGTTTTTAAGCAAAGGAATTTCAAAATTGTTGACATTTCAAGATTTTGAAGTTTCGAAATTTTCAAAATTTTGTAACTTTAAAAACTTTGGAAAATTCGGAATTTGATGGGATTGTGAAATTTTGAAGAATTATAAAGTACTGATAAATAAAATTTAAAAAGTTTCGGAAATTTTGTGAGTTTCAAAAATGTTAGAATTTTGAAGTTTTCGAAAATGACCAAGAACTTTCAAGTTTTTGAGAATTAAAAAGATTACAGGTAATTAAGTTATGACATGTTTTAAGTTTGACATCGCTGGGAATCATGACTCCCAAATTGTGAGTCATGTGGGAGTCGACTTCCATGACTCCCATTTACCGAAGAGTGAATCGCCCCTCGTTTTTTCCCGAATTTCTCTTAAACTACACTTGGGATTTTTATGAAACGTGATAAAAAGTTACAGAGAATTTTTTTGTTCGCAAAACGCGCTACCAAACACGAATTTTTACCTTACTGTTTTCGTACAAATAAAAAAATCGAACAATTTTATACATATATATATATATATATATATATATATACATATATTATCCATGCTAACTTTCATGTACTGAAGTTAGCAGACAACGTCATTTCATTGCGCCTAACTTCACTACGGACGTAATACCTTAAGGTATGTATACTAGGGGCTGAAGGGGGAGGGAAAATTGGAAATTAACAAAAGCTTGAGTTTTCGATTTTTTGGTAAATAATTTCATAGATTACAGATTGTGGAAGTCTTTGAATTTTTTTTTGTTTTCTACACTTTTTAAATTTAATTTTCGAATTCTTGAAAGATCATTTTGATGTTCAGATATTTATAGTATTTCAAATATATGCCTTCGCGATTTTCCCCTAGATTCAATAGAAAAGTATTAGAAATCTAGGGGAAAAGTGAAGGCATATATATTTAAAATACTGTACTTGGAATATCTGAATTCATTTTTTTTTCAGATACCAGTGGAGAAATTTGAAATTAAAAAATTTGTTTGGGTTCTTTGGTTCTTCGATTCCAAAATAATTCCGCATTTTGAGATTCTGTTCTATTTAGAACTGATATTTTACGGCTTGGAAAATTTTAGATAAATTTTCTGTTTCTAATCAAATCAGAATTCGATTCTTTCTGCAAAACTTTTTCCTGGCTTAAAATTTGCAGCTAGAAAAAATAAGCAAAGTAACGATTTTTTTTGCCGTGGTGAGGGAGGGGGGGGGGGGTTAAAGAGGGAAAAATTGCGACATATTTTTTATTTTGTGCGAAAAAAAAGAATTCCATGCATTATTGTAGAAAAGTGATTTTTCGATAGTGTTTTAGAAATTTAACATTGAGGTTCCAACAATTTTATTGAAAAAAAAAAGAAAAACTTGTTATAAATTGTTCCAAACTATGGGAAATGAATGACGCGCAATTTTGACTGGACCAAATTTCTCTCTCTCGAATTTCGTTCGAAAGCAATATGATATCTCCCGTAGAGAAAACGTGCCGAAACAAGAAAACATCGAATTTTCGCTAAGTTGCGGAACGAATGTCTCGCTTTTCCGCTGCGGCGGATTTCCAAGGGTTCGCGAACGAGGACGGAGACGCCGGCAGCAGCTCCGTCTCCAGCGCAGCGGGAGCAAGACGCTTGTTATTGGGGTCAGATTTCCTAAAGCCAAAACAATCTATTATGTTATATACCTGCAGGCATTTAAAATGTATGGACTATAAGAGCATTATTGGCTTTATTCGGCGCCTTAAAATTGTAGAACATATTATAGATATTTTTGTATCAAGGACTTGAGGCGTGGCTTTTCGGGCCGAGACGATGTGTGAAGCCAAATGACGTCCCGAGGCGCAGCCGAGGGTCGAGAGGCTTCATACATCGTCGAGGGCGTTTAATTTTAAGTTTAATTTAATTTTAAATTGAATTTGAATGAACAAATTACAGAATTCCGCCCCTAATTGTCATTTTTTATCATTAATTGCCGATATCAATTACGTCACAATTTGATTATTAAAAATGTTGATATATCATTAAATAGCTAAAAATCATCATATCATTTTTTATTGTATTTTATTATTAATATATAACATTTTCATACGGTTTGTTCATATTTTCGATACTTAATAAATTGTCAACAAGAGTGACAGTTTTTTAAGAATCAAAAATGGAAATAAAACATTATGTAGATGTTATTTAAATATTATGAATAAGTAATTGTCAGTTATGTTATAATAGTTTTGAATGATCAAACTATAGATCAATAACTGAATTATAAAATAACGTCATAATCGATAAACACTATAAAATTTCCGAAATGACAGTTTAAACTGAATTTGATAGTTTTTTTCTCATCAAATATCACCTGAAATTATATAAAATACTAGAAACCAGTCATTAACAGCACAATAATGCCGCAAATACTGTTTTTTATACTTGAGAAATTTGCAACTCAACGACAACCTTTGAAGGTTGTCGTTGGGTTGCATTCACTTTGTTAGGGTAGTAACCGATCTTTAGGAAATTTTGTGATGTTCTTGTAAAAATGTGGGAATCTTCATAAAAATTTCAAATTCCTTGTGAAATTTCCATTTTTCATATGGGGTCACCTCATGAACGCCGAGGTGAAACCATCATACGAATTTGGAGTCTTTCGGGAGTTTTTCCAAAATTTTCTAGATTTTGTAAGGTTAGGTCGTCTAATGAAGGAAAAAGAACTTGCGTGTTATGGGACACACGTGTAATAATTACACGTGTGTATAATTATTGTGGATGGTCTCTAAAATTATGATTCTTAAAAAAATTTTGAGAATTTGAAATGCCATAATTGCGATGTTTTGAAAATTGTGAGGATCTTGAAAGTTTTATAAGTTTTCAAAAATTGAAGAAAATGTTAAGAACTTTTGGGGTTTAGAAAATTTTCAGTATTCTGGAGATCCAAAATTTTTAAGAATTTCCAGAATCATAAAAATTTTGAGAATGTTCAAAATTTTGAGGATTATGAAAATTTTGAAGATGTAGAGGAAAATGTTGAGAATTGTCAAAATTCGAGAATGTTCCGAACTTTACTGATTTTAAAATTTCGAAAATTTGAAGCATTTCGAAAATATGGAAATTTTCAGAATTTGAAAAGTTATAATTGTTTTGAAATTCCGAAAATGTTGAGGATTTCGAAAGTTTTGAGAATTTCAAAATTCTGATAATGTTGAAAATTTTTGAAAACCTTTGGAATTTGAACAATTTTGAGTAAGTTAAAGATTTAAAAATTTCCGAAAATTTTGAATATTTAAAAAAACTTGAGAATATTCAAAGTTTCGAGAATTACGAAAATATTGACGATTTTGAAAATTACGAGTATCTTTAAAATTTGGAGAATTTTCAAAACTTTGATAATTTCGTAGTATCAAAAATTGTGAGAATTTTGGAAATAATGGAAATTTCGAGAATTTCGAAAATTTTAAGGAACTCGAAAACTTTAAAAACCTTTAACTCGACAAGATTTTTGAAAATTCTGAAAGGTTGATAATTTTTTAAAATTCTAAGAATTTTGAATGTTCGGAAGATATCGGAAGTATTGAGTTTCAGAAATTTCAAAAATTTCCAGTGTCCTGAGAATTGATACAGTTTAAAAAAATTATATCATTCTTATTAGACTAAAACATTTGTAAACATTTGAGTCTGAACAAAAATTCACACATTTTATTTCACTTCAATGAAACTTCGATGAAGATCAGATTTACTATAGTATACAGCTAGGGTCAAACTTTCCCTCGCTCGTAAAAATACGAAAAACTACGTAAAAAAGACTCCAGTCGTGATCGTTTCATTAGGAAGATAACTCAGATAACACATTCGATGGTGTCGATGATCGATGCTTTTATTCCGTGTCGACCGCTGCAATTCGATAATGACAAAGCCCGACGAGCGTGCATTTTAATTAGCCACACGCCGCAGCACGAAAAGTCCATCGGCCTATCTCCGAAGCACACTTGTTGAACGCGTGGTCTATCTTCGGCCATAGATCACCCGGCGGACGTGCAACTCCGCGACCCAGCCCCGCTGCAATAATCTCTCTTATCGTGCCATGTTTCGTGCCGTTTCCACTGTCACTCACCATTTTTCTCCTCTCCCATTTTTCACTGTATTACACTCTCTGAATTAAAATCAGTAGAATTGATCCACTGATCCACCGATTGAACCTTAAATTTAGAACAATACATCTAAAAAGTATTAAAATATACAGTAAAACTCGTCGTATTGTCGCTATCTTTACCTTTGTCGCCTGTCGTATTGTCCTATTGTAAAACCAGTTTTACAATACGACAATACGACAGGCGACTGCAAAGATGGAAATAGCGACAATACGACGAGTTTTGCCGTAAGTATAATATTTCAAATTGGTAAAGATTTTCACTGTTGCAGTGTTGTCTGTTTTTTATCCCTCCTTATTTTTTATTTTATTCCACCCCCCTCCAAAAAAATGGAATCGTCTTCCACCGTGGAGAACCCGATTCGGGCAAATTGCCTCGCGCAAAAAGTCGAGACTTTCGGGAAATCGGTTTTTATCAAACGTGCCGCGTCGGTTCTATTCGTTCCGGAGTCGGTTCGAGGGGTTTCGCAAAACGAGGTCGTGTATTATCCCGGGGATTTGGTCGTATCTGCGTTCAGAGGAATAAGATCCTTCTGTGTTTTTCAGGATTTATCGAATTCATGGGTATGGAAAGGGATGATGATTGAAAGCGTTGATTTTAAATAGGGTTAGGCTGTAAGACCCTGCAGGGATGGAACATTTGAGAAAAAGTCTATTTTGAAAGGTATCAGCGAAAGTACGAAGTGTTTATTTTCTTCATTTTGTCAACGTATCATCAGTCACGAATGATTCTACAAAAACTATAAATATCGTAAGAAGTGAAGGTGTTCGGTGGTTTCTAAAGTAACTTGAATGAATATTATAGGGAAAGACATAAATGCCCTACACATAAAATTACAACGAGCTCGTTTTTAATTGATCATGCAAAATTCAACCATTTAAATTAGTTGTCTTTATTCAACGCCGGCGAGAAATATGTAATTTCGTGGCCCTGCTGAGAGTGGACGAAATAATAAATTACCTGATTGTTGACGTATGGCATGCGAGTGATGAACTCGTTCGTCCACTAGTGGGCGAATAAGCCGTTCGCCCACGCTCATCTTAACGACCTATAGCTATTTACTCACTCGCGCTGCTCACTTTAGCGACCGTTCACGCGCGAATAATGGAAACAAGAAGCGATTCGACATATATCGAAACGTCAAACTCCCCAACCCTAACCTCAAAATTACAAAACTGTTTATTTCTGCAATGTTTTTGTTGTTGTTTACAAAAGTGTCGAATACAATCATAATGAATCCCGATGAAAATCAAAGGAACGAATGAGATCATTGGTTTTTAACTCCCTAAAGTACGTAGCAAAGCTCTAAGGGCGATTGTTGCGTCAATCAATCAGTTAAGCCATTATTTCCTCCCCTCTCAGCAGGGCCATGAAATCACATATTACTCGCCGTTGTTGAATAAAATATTGTGTGCGACTATTGGTCGAAAGAGGAGATTCCACTCGCGTGCTGCCACACCCGCTACGCTCGTGAGGCAGTCTCCACGCTCGAGGAATCTCCTCTTTCTCCCATTAGTCGCACAATATACTATTGTTTGACTACTTTTCGTAGTAGATTAATCTTGACAATAGTTAAACTTTACTATCTTGTTAGTCATATTTTAAATGTAATCATCAGAATTAGTCAAATGATTTGACTTCGAGTTAGTCAATAGTTTACTATTGGAATTAGTCATTGTAGCCTTCGACTACTGGAATAGTAATTTGCCTTCGAATGATTATTTAAAATGGTAAAATTTGACTATTTTAAGCAGTTGTATGTTGAGTATCTCAAATAGTAAAATTCGTTTTAAACTTGTGTTAAAACAACTTTGTTTCCTGCTGTTCAGTAGTCTTCGTATTTTTTTCGAAATTTTGCTCGTTTTTTGAATTCAATTAATTTCGATGTATTCGATTCTTATTTGTGAATTATTCGAATTTTAATTCAGGTAAACTACAAATTAAGTAAATTTTGACTATTTTCAGCAGTCAGATTTCTTTGACGCATTGAATTAACCATTTTCCACCAATTTATTTAGTCTTCTGCTAGACGAATTAGTAAAATTTCACTTTGAGATAGTCTAGTTACTCTAATTTGACGAACTATTTTCATATCTTTCGAGTAGGAAAATGAAATAAAATTCGGGAATTCGCGAATCCTTGGGAATAAACTGTTTATCAATTTTGATATCATCTAATTTCAATATCTTCCAATATCTTCTAAAAATTAATTTTGATACCTAGAAATGAACTGTTCCCGAATTTAAATTTTATAATTTTAAAATTCTTTGGTTTATAATTAAGCTTTACAGTTTTTAAACTTTTCATTACAATTCTATTGCCATTTGAAAAAATAATTTACAAATTTTCTAATATCACAAACTCTCCGACTACCAGATTTTAGAATTCAAAAGTTTCGATATTCGAATTTCTTATCTCAAATCTCCGTTTTTCCAGGCTTCTAAATTTGGATATTTCAACTTTGCGAAAATTCAAAGTCCAAATTTCTTCGCTTCCTCATTCAAATCAGGGAATTTTCAGATGTTCAAGTCCCGAAATTCAAATTTTTGCGTCTCAAAATAGAATTCGGAAATCCCCAAGTACTGTCATAATCGAATAAAAAGTCCCAAACTACAAATACTTCAAACTTTGTTTATTTCTCGATTTGGAATATGATATACCTAACCTCACCATTGAACTCGCTCGAATAGAACTCTCAAATTCTCAAATACAGCTGGATCTCGCTAGAGCGTTCGTCTTGGGGGTCTTAAGTAAACATTACGCTGTATCGAGAGAGTGATAAGACGGGTAGAAACAGCATCAGGTAGAAACCTCGAGAGACCCAAACTGAAAAATGACAGAGCATTAATCACTTTCCAGGCTTCTGGAATTCGCTCCCTGCTGTGAAACTCGGAGCCTTATCGCTGCCGAGATCTTCACGGTAAATTAGAGTGCGCTTTATCGAATCACGCTCTAACGAGATCCAGCTGTACCTCGAAAACTTTCCAAAACACTAAAAAAAAATCTTTGGCGCCAATGCCGAGCTCTAATGTAGGTACGTACGTTGATTTCTCCGCGGACTCGGGAATGATAATCTAGTTAATGAGCGCTTTTATAAACCCGGGCATTTATTATGCACGACGTTCAGCGCATATAACATTTAAATGCCGCTCTAAGACGGGGCGATCGCTCATCTATTTTGAGGAGGCGCATGCGAAGATTGCTTTTCGAGCGCCCCTCGTCGAGAGATTGCATCGCGTGCAGAAACTAGAGTGTCTTAATTGAAGAAATTTGTCCGGGGCGGAGTTCTAATGTATGTGCGCTCGTCAATTCTGACGGCTCGAGTGATAAGTCAATTATTCACGGTATCGCTTGATTTACTGCGGGCATTATTTAGTGTTGGGCAAACATGGAAATTAAAGTTTTAGTATTTTTTCCACGTTGTAGAAAAATCGAAATTTCACAACTAGTGCAGTAATCATCTTTGAACTATTGTTATTTCAGAACTCGCATTCGTTGCAAAATAAATACCACACGGAGAAAACAGTGTAGTTGCCTCAACCATAGGGGAAGGGGGGGCAAAGCGGTATACCTAACGTTGAGATCAATTTTTCATTGAAATAAAATTTTTTTTCTTCACTCTAACCTCAAAATTGGTACTTGAAGTGTTTTTTTCGGCCATTGTGAAGAAAAGTACATGTGTTCCGCACGTTGGTAATTGTTGATTTTGACGAAATGAAGGGTTGTGGCACGAGTCGAAGGCGAGTGCCGCAAATATGACGAAATTATTTGACGAAATGATTGCAGCACTTGCCTTTGGCTCGTGCCACAACCCTTAATTTCGTCAAAATCAACAATGCCCCAGCTTGCACAATGTACTATTTCAGCACAGTCGATTCCGTTGCTTATTATTCAATCGATCATAAAGCTTTCATGGTATTTAACTTTGAAATTTTCAATTGCATTTAGTCGATTATTGCCATTGTAAAAAGAAGTAAAATCATACCTCTTTGCCCCATAGGGTGGGGCAAAGCGGTATGGACAGTGAAATACATGAAAAATATGATTTTTAACTCAGGAAACTGATTGCTCTCCTTTTATTTATTTAGTCAAAGTTTATTAGTGTTAAAAAAAAGTATTCAAAAAATATTAAAATAATTTAACCGTCGCTTCCATCTTCCAACACATCCTCAACGTAAAGATGCTTGTTCTTGCTTGTACATGGGGTAACGATTTTCGTCACGGTACTCACTGAATCAGTGAATTTTCATGGTTAGAGAATAATAAGTACTTGACTAAATTTTGTTATGTATGTTGGTTAGAGCACAATAGTAGACCCCACCCGCTTTGCCCCCAGGTCCCGCGCGAACATTGAAAGCCGTAAAAAAAAGTAAACAACAAAAACACTTGATTGAATGTGCAAATGAAAGGTACTGATGCAGGATACAATGTAATACTACAGCGATTTGCTTAATAATCTATTAAACCACAACTAACTTGCATTGAAAAATCAACAAATTAATAAGGACGCTCTCCTGCGTCGTGAACCTCGCGTTATTCGAGAACAAATAATGGAAATCACACTGTAGTCCGGAAATAACATGAACACTACTCAGGAAAAACTTCCTGAAAATTTCGATCGATGGGGATCAAATGCTGCTCTAAAAACTCTTCTATACCGCTTTGCCCCCCCCCCCCCTTCCCCCATAAATAGTAGCATTTGCGCCAACCGTACTTATAATATGTGCTTTGTTTCAACTATATATATGGTTGGTACAACCATACCTATGATTGGTACGACCATATCTATGGTTGATATGGTTGGCGCAAATGTTACTATTTATATGGTTGAGGCAAACATACTGTTTTCCGCGTGCACACAAGTTGCGAAACGTACTATTTTGCCCGATCCTGAGAAAAAAGATAAACGAGAGCGATAATGGGGGAAAAAGGCCGGCAAGAAACTCGGGCAATTAACTTCTCGATAAGGGTACAAAAGAAGGGGGATCGATAGAGGCAGTTCTAATCGCCGGCCGCGCAATGACGCAATTACAGTCCAGTGACACTATAAAAGCTCCTCGAGCGCGGTTATCGCGGAGGATTTCGTTGGCGAGTATACTCTTGTCCCGAATGCTCTTTCTCCCGTCCGGCGCGCTTCTGGGGTTCGCCCGGGGTCCCCGGGGACCTTTAATATTAACGGACAAGTTAGTAGGTAGTTGGTGGCCACGGGGGAGTATGGAGCCCCCGGGCCATCGCAGGCGAGGGCCATTGGTTTACTGCCACGCTGTTTTACACGCACGTGGGGTGGCTTTTTATGGGCAGGTGATTTCTGCTCGCCCGGCTTTTCCTCATTCTCTCTTTTATGCCACGTATATACGGTATATGTGGCATAAATCCCCATGAGTCACTGGTTAAGGGGCAGAACTGTCGAGTGACTCCTTGCTCAAATTTTCCCTCGTACGGTGAAAAATGCTCCATTTTT
This sequence comes from Platygaster equestris, assembly GCA_030522785.1. Classification (NCBI taxonomy): domain Eukaryota; kingdom Metazoa; phylum Arthropoda; class Insecta; order Hymenoptera; family Platygastridae; genus Platygaster; species Platygaster equestris. Next base: position 15,572 of record JAPYZK010003668.1, read on the forward strand.
GAAGGATGTACAGTATTTCAAAAAATCAACGAATTCATTATAAATATTGACGAAAAACAAACGGGCATCTTTCCCTGCGTATTCAAAAAAGAAACCGAAAAAACAGTACAACCGATACTGCCAGGGCTACCTCTATGGGATACATCATTCTCCCCGGCGCTGAAGGTTCATGAATCGAAGTATCGAATAACAAATTAACTTTTGCCCAACTCGTCAGACATCGAGGAAACTCGATACTTATAACAAAACCAGGAAGCGTATATACATGTTGCACATTTTAATGATCGCCAGGGATGCCTTCATTAAATCCTGCTTATATCCCATTAGTACTGGTAGCCTGGGCATTCTTATTACTGGCATTATGTTCTATTCATTTTTGGAGGGGAGTGTTTAATGGATGGGAAAAATCGGGAAATCGGGGGAAAATTGGAAGACTGTGATTGACAAAAATTGAATTTTGTGGAGAGGATCGAGTTTATGAAATAAAGTTGATGAAGGGGCGAGTTATATAATGGGATCCATTTCGAGAAACTTGGGAGAAGTACACTCTTTTTCCACGTTGTACGTAAAAATAAACGAGTGTAATAATAATTTACCAACGGCCGTGAGATTTCCACATTTACGTAATACTTGAAAAATACATCTGGGGGGCAGAGCACCCCAATTCTCATGGAACCAACCATATACTTTCAACTGTGACAATAACTGATTATTCATCATGAGTGGATTTTTACTTACTTAAATTAAAAAGAGAACAAGTTGGAGAATTATTATTCACGACACCCAAGCTGCTTGGCTGCTAAATAATGCGTAAGATTCTGACTTCCCCCACCCCCTGCATCCCTCGGTGTAGCAAAAAAACATTCGATTATTTATGAAAGAGATGTAACCGCATGGACGGGGCGCATATATCGATCTCAGGAGGCATAACACGATACGACGACACAGGCCTTCACCACCCCAACGATACCCTGGCCCCTTACCCGCGAAGGAAGCCATCCCGATTTTCTGCCAGTCGTGTTTTATAAACCTCGCTATCGCTTCGGACGTTGTGATATGTAATGACATTTGCATGCAACTCCGGGTCTTCGCGCGATCCGAATTCAATGCGAATAAAAAACGTGTAGAGAGATATGGGCGATTGTGCTTGATTTAAGGGGGCGATTATTATTCGGTTCATTGATTGATTATGATTGAGATTTTATGAGACTTCCATTTTTTTTAGACGATGGTGGAAATGGAAAATTTTCTTACCAAAGACACTTGTAGAGAAGTGAGAGAAGTTGGAACAGTACATTGTGCAACTAGGGCCGAAAGTGGCCGATTCGAGGCCGCATGAAGTTTTCGTCCCGAGCAGAGCGAGGGCGAAATTCTGCGGCCGATAATCGG